>NIUQ01003901.1:0-15570 GCA_002796945.1 Plectus sambesii
GACCGGGACCGTATCGAATATCGGCGTCGACTCGAAGCCAATTGAAGCAAAATTGTCGTCATTTGTGAACGAGGAAAGCGGTTCAAATGCCCTCTGATGTTCCGCGTTATATGCGCTGCGCAACCGGCTACGACGCTTCCTCGGTTGGCGCTCTTCTACAGCATCAAGTCGCCGCTTGTTCGTCGACTGAGGCAGCGAAGCGACATAGTCCTCAATTAGCGGCTGTTCGACGATGGCGACGTCATCATCTGCGTCGGGGACGATGAAGTCGTTCATTTCATCGATGGCAACTTGTCGATCTTCGGATGGATCGGCGGGCGGCTCGGGAGAAGCCATTCCACATCGCCGATGAACTTGTCCTCTGCCAAGTCCGACCATAATATCTTCGTATACCTTGGCGACCGAGGGTGCTTGACGATTGCGCTGTCGCAAATTGCTGAGTACAGCCTTCCTGCCGGTGGGGCGATTGGTGGATCGCGGGGGAGGGGCGACGAGCGCAGCGCCGTGAGAGAGCATTCGACGCCGCAGCTCGGCGATCAACCGATTGGCTTCGGCGTGATCATCGGGGTCGATGCCGGTGTCGGCAACACGGCGGCGTAGGGCGTCTTCGAGCATGTCGAGCGCCGTCCATCCATCCGAGTTCTTCACGGAGAGGTTGATGTTGGGATGAGCGATGAGGAGACGAATGATGGGCAGGTAGAGCATTTCGGCTGCACCCATCAGTGGGGTCAGTCCCGACGCGCTTTCTCTCTCCTTATCCTCGTCGACTATGCCCTGGCCCGACTGCGCATTCACATTCGCGTTATGCTGCAGCAAGTGTCGAACGTTGTCGATCTTGTTCGCGTTCACTGCCTCCATCAGCGGCGTCCATTTGCCGTAATCTCGAGCATTCACATTGTAGCCCTGAATAAGGTTGCTTATAGGCTAGCTTAAGCATGGGGGAATTCGGCTGTTTGAAACGATCATAGCAACTGAAGAGAGGTCGAATGCGGATAAAGGCGACTTTATGATTTTCCCTGTCGTGTACTCTGATACAGTACATAAGAGAAACTTTTGAATTATCCTGCATTCTTATTTATATACCAGTGCTCAACTGTATGACTCGCAGAACAATCAGAAGACAAACCGCTTTGACAAGCTTCTTCAGATAATCGAGGTCATCTCCACGCGCTGCGTCGTGCATTCGCGTCTCACCATGAGAGTTGATCACCTTATCCTTCTCATGACGTATCTTGTCATCTTCATTTCTCAATTTGAACTCATCTACAGTCAAATAGCCATTATTCACAAATGTATGAGCGCGTTGAAAAAAATGCGACCTTTGCACAATTGCAGAATGCGTTCGGGCGTTAACAAGTCGAGATCATCACTGAAGCCATCAGCAGCCGTCGCTTCTTCTCCCTCTTCTTCATCCGAATCACCACCATCCATCTCTCCTTCCGCTGCCGCCAATCGACTGCTCGCTTCGGACAGCTTTGGGTGGCTCGAAGCTTTTCGCTTGAGATAGTCGCAAAGACACTTCAGTGTTTCCACCTGCATCCAAAAGAGGTGTCAATCGGAACGAAAACACAACAATACCTCATTGGACACTGCCTGAGCGTTGGCGCAGGCGAGCGCGGCATCGCTACAGTATTCCACCACTCGATCGACCGACAAGCCGTCCGCCTCCACGGCGCTCTTCGCGATGCACACCCGCGTATTCGCAAGCTAAAAACTATCATTTATTGCTCCATCGAAAACAAGCGAATCTTCTTACCTTTTTCTCCGACTGGCCGGCAGACGTTTCCAAAGCGAGCAGTTTCTCATAATACTCCAGCGCCAAAGAGAATTGGTTGGCGTCAAAGGCGGTACTCGCGACGGAGGTGGCGGCGGCGAGGACGTCCTTAGGGCTGCGCAGCGCATTGGCCGCATCGAGTACGCGCAGGTAGAAGGTGACCGCAGTGTCAAAGGCATTCATCTCGCACAAATCGTCTCCGATTTTATCCGCTAGACGCATTCGCAATCGGTGATCGTGCTCTGCCAACCCGTGTAATGCTTCCACGCGCTGTGCAATCTTGTAAACTAAAACAAACTATTTTCGATCGGCTGAAGAAGTGAAGCGAAAAGCGATATCTCACGGCATATTAAACTCTTCCTCGCATTATTCCAATCTTCTTTCGGCACGCACGCCTTACCCTCAAGGTACACCGTCTCGAAGGCGTCTTTCGCTCCGAGAAAATCTTCCACATTGATCTTGGCCTGAAATGAATAAGTCTGATCGTTCAACTCACGATCTGTCACCGTAATTCGTAACTCATGCATGATAACTCGTCATTCTTGCATTCAATTTCGCCAACTCAACGCCCGAAGAGAGCGCAAAGATAAAAATGAAGGGTACAAGGGTGAAGAAATCGAATGCAAAAGAGACGAACTGAGATGCAAGCCCGTCTAATTCTACTTACTTCAGCAAATTGAATCAACGCTTCGTATTTCCTCGACTTGTCCCCAGCCTTAGCCATTTTTTCGGCGACAGCGAGCATTTGCTGGGTGGTGCGAAGTTTGTCCTCCTCGCTAAAGCCCAACTTGCTAAATAAACAGCGATACTGAAGATCCAAATCTTCGTTGCGCCTGAAAGCACCCACATTATTTTTTCATGACGGTCGCAGGTAGGCAAAGCAACAATAAGACGAAGCGATATGATACGAGAGAAAAACATTAAAAAATTGAAACTTGAAAACTTACTCGGCATATTTCAATGCGGCCAAATGGAACGTGATCGCGTCGGTGTGCTGGCCAAGCTTGTCGTACACTTCTGACAGGACTTGCTGAACCCCCGCCCTCCTTCTGTTCACATCGCCGCCATTTCTCGCTTCCTTGTCAGCACTGATTTTCGAGCTATTCGCATTAAGGTAAGCAAGCGACTTTTCGAGCGATCGCTTCGCCTGAAAATATAGCTCCGCTATAAATGAGGTAACGCCTATTAGAGGTAAGCAGTAAGGTTGGATCCTGAATTTCGGGATTCAGGGAAATCCGGAATTTACCTCTCCAAATCCCCCATTTTGCCCCCGAATAGAACCAAATCAACGCGTAATTCTTACTTCAATAAGTAACTCCTCGGCATCGGCGGTCGAATCGTTCGATTTGCTCTCCACAATCGCAGTCCAAAATTGCAGCAATACCCAGCCCTTCACATGGTAGGCGAGTTGAATCAAATGGGCTTTATTGTACAGCTCCGCAGCACGCAAATGTTCATTTGCGTGCTTCCGCGCCAAATCGTAGTCGGCTGGAATCGTATTCATCAAGCTATTCTCGCGTACAATCGCATTAAAGAAGAAGAGTCATTACCAAGCTCTATGTACATTTCCGCAACGGCGCGGTGAGCGTATACTTGATACTCGAGTGAACCGATTGTTTCCGCGTTAAAAACGCACTTGATCTGTTTCTTCACAGCTTTCTCCAAATCACCTGGAACGAATGTAACGGATTAATTCGAACCGCTGAGAGAGTTTGCTTTTAAAGTCAACAGATGTGAAGACTCACCAAGCCTTCGGTATTCATCGCCGAGCTCATTGTATACTTCTGCCAATTTAGCGTAGTCGTCCGACTGTTTTGCTGCTTTCCGTCTCCGATTCAATTCTGCAAGGAAGGCGAACATCTGATACGCACTTGTCATGAACTTGATGAATCGAGCGGCAATATGCCTACTTTCATCGATACAGTGATAGGTAAAACAACATTGATGCGGCAATAGATTACGCTCAGTTTAAATAAAGGTAGACAATACAAAGTACAGATCTAAAGAATTATAAATATAAAGGTCGAAACTAAGAAATACCTTTGATTTGACTATGACTTGATCGATCCTTCTTTACCATCGTAGCGGGAAGATTAAACTAAAACTTTAGGTTTGAAACTTAAAATGATATCATAGTGATCAAATGCGTAGAATTACGCGCATCAAATGAAAGATTAAATAGAACTCAACACGAATGAAAAACCTATATAGGAGAGTCCGCATAAGTTCCTTCCCTTCAATTGACTTATAATTTAGTTGATTTGTTAGAAAATTGATAAAATTAGATGTCAAAGTACGACTGCCCGGTAGCATTGTTGAACTGAAAGAGCAAACACTGAGTGCTCCACAATAAATTATCGCGGAAATGTATCAAAGATTATGTTGGAGTCGCATGAACGGCTTGAAAAAGCGATCGAATAGCATGATGGTCATGTTGAAGGGCGCAGCTCTTCACTGATATATCAGAATGAAATTAAATTTGAAGGAATTAAATTATAATACAAACGCTATCTAGTGATTTATAACGGTTCAACTTGGTTAAAGACTGCCAAAGTTTAAAGGCAAATAATCAAGATAAATACTAATATAATCTAGCCAATACAACAAAAGCAACTCCAACCAGCGCATTGAAGACCGTCAGCAACGCGAAATTTACACGGCGGTTGTTGCTGAAGTCGAAGCTGAAGCGCTCCCGCTTGGCGCTGTAACTGTTTCGCGCGCTGAATGAATTGTTCCTTGGTAGATCAGGGAGGCATGGCGCGCAGTATAATCTGTGTAAAGGGAGGGGTAACTGATTATGCACACATCTGCGTAATGGGTGGTGATGTACGGTTTTACGATATCTGTCGAAACGAGATCCCGCCAGTACTGAACAAGATCGTAAGGACCGAAACGAGAAAAATTACCCCCGTTGTAATAAAATTGACATTATCTCAAAAGCAATTCTCCTCGCCCACTTATCAGTTGCCTGATAAAACTTTGCCTGTTAAATGCTTAATTTAGTCGAAAAAAGTGGTCCCATTGGCAGTTGTTGTCAGGTTTATCTTTTGTCAGATATGTGGACGTAAGATACTTTTGATTAAACAGGACGAAATTATTGATCCATGAACATTTGGACGCAGCGCTGACACTGATTAGTATCGAAAAAACGCTTCACTGATTTTGATTCGAAGCAGTCAACAGTAGCAGCGCGCAGCAGAGCATCTTTTTTTCAAAATGACCTGCGTCATCAGCTGCTTGATTTGAAAATGCTCAGCAACCTGTCCTTGCGATACTTTAGTTGACCAGTGATACTGAATAATCGCAAGCTTATCGGCGTAAGAATAACACTTCCCTTTCAAAGGCTGTGACACTGCGACAAGCTAACAAACGTTCAAGCTACACATGCAAGCTACATCATAGCATCCCTGGAGCAGTCAGTAGAGCTTGCTCTTTGCCTAATTTGTAGAAAAAATTAATATCGCTTGCACCGATCATAGTCCATTTTCTGATGACTGGTCTACTTATTTTGGAATAGAACAAACAAACTTCATAGCATATGTTTTCAAATGAATTATAAAGTTTCCGAAAGAGCATAAACTGTTATGTAACCGTTTCATTCGAAATCAGATGGATGCAATGAATCAGCGAACAACTGTTTCACAACACCACACACCCCTATGATGTAATTCAGTTGCTAAAAGTAATGCAACAGAGGTTGGAAAGCTAAATACTATGCAACATGGGTTTATCGAAGCAAATTGTCCTTAAAGATTGCACAAAAGATAACGAGAAATAATAATACAAATTAAGCGTTTCATAACACTCAGCTCTTCCATAAGTCAGAGATCGCCAGCTTTCGCAACAAAACATCTAACATGTGATTTTCTAAGCAATTTGCTATAAAATAAGCTTTGTACGAAATAAACTTACATGTCGAATTGAATCAGGGCTCCTCGATAACTCACAAGTAGTAGATTTTGCGACAGATAGATGTGTGCTTGCGTGATAAATGATAGAGTGGAGCGTATGAACGTGACACTAGACTAGCTGGAAGTGAAAACTGCTGTTTGCGGGCAAAAACAGCAAAACTATTACGCACTTTTGATAATTTTCTGTAGGAAACTGTTCAAATATTAAATTAAACATATTGAAAAATAGAGCCTTTTAGTCCAATTAACAATTTTAACCGTACAAAATATGTTCCACCGCTTCACCGTTCCAGTTTTGCCAGCTACTGTATAACTCCATTTTTTCTCTCTCGACACACGTTCGCAGTTTTCAACTCAAACGAACATTTCCATCGAATTACTGTCAGCTCCAATACACCGCCCTTTATTTCAGCTTGAGATATTCCTAAACTTTCGCTCTTTAAAACATTACACATGCTTAAATTCTCTCGCTACAATTGATTCGTCCAAGACCTCAGCTAATTCCTGATGATCCCATCATTAAAATAATGTGCATGATAGCTTGATTGAATTCTCAGCTCTAATGGTGTATTAGTATTTGGCTGCATATAAGGTCCGACGCCGATGCGAACAATGCTCTCGTTTCACTTTTCAAGAATCGTCAAACCTCCAACAGCGTAAGCGACCAACAGACATTACCATGGAACCGAAAGAAAACCTCCGCCATCACAGTTTTCCAATTCAACCGAAGCTTGTGGTAAACCATGTACTGAATACTCTGTCCAACTTTAAGATTGGTCCTTCGAATCGCTCATTAAAATCAGTAGTACCATGGTTGTTGAAGAATGTTTTTTGGTTTGCAGTTTACCTTGGAGGCAGCTATCTGACCATAAATTCGTGTCTGATTTTGCTGAATGAATATTCAAGCGGCCCCATTCTAACGCGCGTGAAGGCTAATATAGCTAAAACGGTACCGCTGCCAAATATAACCGTTTGTGTGCCCTTCGATGCGACAGAGATGTTTCCGCTTAACTCATCAAGCTCAACACCGTATTCCGATGCGATAGAAGATTTCTTTAACAAAACCATCGAAAACGGTCGATTTGATACAACGAATTACACCATGGAATGGAAAAGGCATAATTCCCGGAAAATGATCTCCAATGAGACCCTTTTCATTCTTCATAAATATCTTACGATCATGTATGAGGCGGAATATTTGCGTGAAGCGATGGAGAATCCGTTCACAAACTTAAGCTGGAAAGCGGAATCAGATCAAGAAAATGCTTTGTTGAATATTTTAGTGCCACGAATACAACAAATGAACATTACGATAGATCAAATAAAAAATGTTTCCATTGAGTATTTCAAGATTGGCTCTACTGAGGATAGGGGATTCAATGACGGAGGAGTTTTATTTTGCATGTATCGCAGCTACGGCGATCAATGTGATTTCTTCAATACAACATCTTATCTGGATCAAAATCAGATTTGCTTCAAAATGCTCAATTACACACGTCAAGCTAATGATGATATCACTGATTCAAGTTTTATCAATATTGAAATCAGGGATCATTCACAAACCAACAAATTGCTTGGTAGGAAAATAATTTTCAACTTCAACGAAGATGCGATGCCACCAAATTTTGCTTCAACTGCAGATGAGAGTAATATCGTTGAAATGATAATTCGTGAAAGGAAAGTTATTTATATAGATTATGAGGTAAGGATGTTTACAATCGTTTATGAGCTTCAATTGTATTAAGTAATTTTCCTCGGCAAATCTTAAAATATTATTTTGATAAAAATTTGATACTGTTCCAATTTGAAGAGAATGGGTTGCTGGGTTTTTTGTTAAAAGTTCTTAAATAAAGTATCAGGTAACTTTTACTTGGAGACGAAAACGATGATCGTGAATCTCAATTATTATGCATAGTTCACATTATGAGGCTATAAAAACTACCCTATTTTATTCTCACTTTTAGCGAAAAAATAATGTCATTTCTTATTTAAAATTTGCTCATGACTGAATTGTTTCCAAGAAGGTAGCGTGGGGTAATGATCTTTGCTGTAGTAACAGCCAGACTCTGAACAGCAAAAAATTCAGTTCTTCAGAGAGATGCATCGAGGTTTTTCCGGATATTTCGCATCGGGTTGAGGGCAGACAGACGCATCTAATTAAGCAGCTCAGTATTTACAGGAGAGGAAAAAGAATAATTTTGCCCATCCCGAAAAAACTCACAGATGCAACTGTCGATTACGGTATGATTTTGCTTGCAGAGTGTTTATCATGGACTACCGGTAATGTCAGACGGAAAATTGCGCTGTTCGTACCCGACCCGTCGAGAATGTGAGGAAAAGTGCAGGAGAGATCTCATAAAAGCAATGTGCGGCTGTACGCCTGTTACTTTTTCGACTAGACAAAGCGACGAAAATAATTGCGCATTTGCACATTATGAAAAATGCCTTAAATACTCCGGTAATGAAGATGAGGAATGCCGAAAAAACTGTCCCATTAGTTGCAATCAAACGAACTACAAATTAAGCCCACCATATGTATACCGGCGTGAATACGCATACGCCGGCCTCGGCATCATGCTCAATAAATACGACTATTTAATTTATGAAGAGAAATTCAAGTGGACATTTCCGGATTTTATTTCTGCTATCGGAGGAGCGTTAGGAATTTGGCTTGGCATTGATTTCATTGTTCTGATTCGATTCATATTCACACTATTGGCAAAGGTTTTCCTCAAAGTTTTGTCATTGGCTAGTTTGGAGGCTGCAACGAGCGAAGATGAACGATTTAATTTCAGCGAAGCAATAATCAAAAAAGTATTTACTGCATTGAACATTGAAGTTTCAGCACAGTTTACGCGAGCGTCTCTTATAATGTGGTCGATTGGAAAGATTCTTTGGGCGATAATTTATCTAGCCGGTGGCTTGTTCACTGCGATATCTTGTTTCCAGCTGTATAAGCAATACAGAGAGGGTGGGTTTAAAACAAGTATGCGCGTATCTTTCAACAAATCGATCTCACTACCTCCTGCTACCCTCTGTCTCAAACACAACATATCTTATTACAACATTAATCCCAGTTTTGCGCCATCTACGAACTATACGGACGCATTAAGTGTCTATCTAAACCAAGAAAATATCAGCAAGGAAAGCATTCTTCAATACGGCGGTGATGGTTCAAGCTGGCCGCCTGTAATGACCTATGTCGTTTACAAGTACTTGCACGTCTTATATTATTATGATTATAAATACAATTTTGATTGGAATGACGGTACATCATATATGTACTGGCATCCAATCAATGAATGGCAAACAATTCTTTCCACAGATTTTTACGACAACACTGGTTGGGCTGATGAATACTGTGGCAATTTTTCGAAAACTGATGATTATTCTACAACTATTCCATACGCTTCAACTTCATCATATGAAGACGTTCCCTACTTCGGATGCTTAAGTACGTTCGTCAAACCAGATTGTAGAACTCGAGAAAAACCTTGACGAGTTTACCATCTGTTAACACTGCCAAAAATATTATTTCTCGTTAAAATTTATTCTTGATTAACTATTTAATAACCATATTTATGAAAAATGGCACTGTGCCATTGTTCTTTCAACCCCCTCTTCTCCGTGCAACGTTAAAACCATATCCACGTGTAACACTCCTATTTCAACCTTCTGGTCAACATATGTGATCATCTCTTAGACACGGTATATGGTACAGTAAAAACTGTATATAAGAGCAGGCCCGGGAAATTCACCGGTTTGTGGGACTTGGCACTAGTCACTGACTGAAGAATTCCTCAAAAGGAATAGTCGAGCAGGCTGCGATCATGGTAATAGGGGGCCATTCCTGACCGAAGATGAAATCGGGAAAATATGCTTTCATTGTTCTTGAGTCGTTTTCGCCCAATGAGGCGGTGCGGAATCTGGCGTAATATTTTAAGCTGATGATATAGACGTAGAGAGTGTTAACATAAGTTGTAACGCAATAAGAGATGAACTCAACAAACTAAAGGACAAAACAAAACAAAATAATGAAGAAGGTAATATGAAAAAGTCGAGGTCGCGGATATTTTTTTGCATCCTGCATAAGCTTGTAACTTAGCGACCCGTAGATGAATTCGGCTTAAGCTTTGCATTATTTTTATGTTGATATCTGGTAAAATCGTCGCCGAACAGTTAGCGAATTGTGCTTCAGAAAAAAATTATAGCCCAGCAAAGTTTTCGGAGTTTCAGTCGATGCAAGTGTTTCTCTTTGAGCGATAATTGCGATTGAATTTCAGAGTTTTTCTGACATTTTTGATTTTCCTTGTGCGCCTACATCTGGACGATTTAACCAAAGTGTTTTTTCTCTGTTTCAAACTTTCGACCATCGACCCCGGACATACTGACCATCCACGCTTACACTGTTGTTTACCATTGCATTCTGCTCTATAACGCTTTTTTCTTTCAACGATTTGGCAGAAAGATTGGCTGTCGTTATTCTCAAAACTTCATCATATTGTAGCTCAGAATAGTGAAAAAAATGTTTACGGCACCGAATACATTGGCAAACAACAGTGTAACGTGGTGTCGGAGGTCGAAATTTGAAAACTGAGAAAATGGAGTTAAACATTTTTGGTTGGATAGCCTAGGTGTAGACACACCAGGAAAATCAAAAATATCAGAAAAACTTTGTGAAATTTAGTCGCATATTTCACTCAAAGAGAAACACTTGCGTCGACTGAAAGGCTTCGAAGATTTTGCTGGGTTCAGTTATTCAAAAACAAATTATCGCAGTTCGTTGAGCATATCATGTTTTTCGATAAATAGGATACCTCACATACACCCTTGTAATTCCCTTCACACTTATCCGTTTGAGCTTCACATGGTATCAAAGAAATTCTATTTTTTTGCGAATCGAACAGAAAGAGAATGAAGAGGATTGGACAATTTTAACAAGGGTTATTCAAAAACAAAAGAAACGAGAAAATTGGGTCACCTTATATATATATATAATCATAAATTATTCTTCATACAGACGATTAATTATCCATATTCCTCATAATAAAAAATTACGAACTTGTAGACGAAATTAAGGCGGCACATATCAACGACTGCGCAAATGCTATCGAAAATGTACTTTTACCGAAGCTTACGAAGCTCAATATAACAGTTGAAGAACTGCGCCAAAAAACTCTTTATCAGCTCAATAGCGACGTTCAGCTTACGTTTCGTCATTTTGGTTCGAATAAGAACACTGTAATTAACAATTTACGAGGTGCAGCTTTCGACTATAAAACCTACTGTATGTTCATTCCTCTTGAGAATTTCGAGTATACAAGCGAAATAGACTACGCTGAGATTGCTATAGAAAGTAATAAAATATTATTAAATGAAGAAACTTACCCTATCATGTTTACATTTGATGCAGCGTTCGATGTTCATTATCTGTCACCAATGGACGAAGGTATAAGAGAGGCAACCAAGGTCGGGTCAACTTTCCTAATAGCTTTCGGCGAATCGAAAAGTATTTCACTGCGAATCAATTACAAAATGGCCTTGGAGCCAGATTCAGAAAAATGCGTCAACGTTAGGAGTATGGGAGAACGGGAAATGCTACATCGTATTCAGTATATTGAGGAATTGTGCAACTGCTCACCATCCAGCTGGCCAGAGCTGCTACCTTCAACAAGTAAAATGTGCACGTTACTGGAATATGAAACATGTCTGATATTTAATGGAAGCAGGAGGCTTTATGAAAAACGGAACGACACATCGGACTTGCCTTGCGAACAAACTAAGGTGGATATTATAGCCAAAGAAATGAACGATGACGAAACTAATAAGACAATTTCGCGTATACGAATTCGCGTTGAAGACTTTGTGTATCTGTCAATCAAAGAAGAAATGACAATGACTTTTGTACAGTTCGCCGTTGCCTTTGGCAGCACGCTGGGCATTTTACTTGGCCTCGACTTTCGGTTCATCGCTTGGCTCGTTTTCACGCCTCCATTCGTCCTCATAAGTTACCTATTGAAAAAATTACTCTACAAAAAAACATTCTTTGCTAAGTCAATGAAAAATACTAAACTGAAAATAGCATTTAATGCTAAATTTGTGCGTCTGATAACAAGTGTTTTAGAACTAGATCTTTCAGATATTCTAAAACTGAATACATTTGTATTCATTAAAAAATCGTTCAAAAATGCTTATTGGTTGATTTATTATACAACAGGAGGAATATTAACTGTCTTACTATTTAGTTCAGTAGTTATTGACTATACGCGCAACAACGATGCTAAAGTAACATTCAAGCCAATGGACAACGACTTCATTTCACTCCCCTCACCAACGATCTGCTTGCCTTTTTCCCCTTTGAAAATCGATTCTGATCATGGACAAACCAATATTGATTCCACGAATTTTGTTCAAAACTATTTATTAGGCAAAACAAAGACAGAATTATTAAATGATACATGGAGTCATGCATTTTTTAACTATGTGCACTCTTATCTAGTGCAATATGGAAAATATGAATGGTTTTTTTTCGATGATTCATCAAAAAATACGGATCATTCTGCATTCTTCGACGTTATAGATAACATGACAAATGTAATGGAAATAACATTTGAACAACTGAGAGAAAAATTTGGAAATGAATCAGCAAAAATGTATCAGTTGAACATAACCTACTATGCAAGTACCTCGGAAGAAACTGCAGAAAGCCTCAACATTTCCATGATATTTGTTGAAGAATCGAGAATCTGTTACAAGCCATTGATGGAGACGCTGACATTTAATTCTCCTTCTGATTTTTTAAAAGTTACTGCAGATGGAACGCTATTACGAAACTCTAGCGAGTTTTCTTATAACCTGCCACCTATTACAATCGATTTAAACGGCAGAAACACGAACAAGAAAGGGGCGACTCTACTTGACGCAACTGTGTCGGGCAATTTTAGCAATAGTACGACTGTAGCGCTTGAGATCGACACCATTATTAAAGCTTATCCTTTAGTTGGTGGGGAACTGATCTGCTCGAGCCTTCGCTCACTTGACCAGTGTCGAAGCTCTTGCGTTGCTACAGCAATTCGTGATAGCTGTAATTGCTTACCGCTTATGATAGCGTTGATAACGTCATCCAACGAAAATATCCAGTTTTGTACTCTCGCTGACTACAAGAACTGCTATTCTGCTTTAAAAAGCGACGCGTTTGCTTGTCTCAATGGCTGCCTTGAGCCGTGCGAGAGAATAAGATATAGCAAATGGAGTAGTACAACTACATCGAATTTGACAGTGGAAAGTATTGATCATGTAGAAGTTAACCTAAGAATAAGATCATTCAAATATCAGTACATGGAAGAACAGTTTATATATACGAGAGAGGAATTTATTGGAGAGATTGGTGGCGCGCTTGGTTTATTTCTCGGACTGAGCGTTCTCATGTTTATCGAATTCTTTTATGCGCTATTTGTGCGCCTATATGACATTTGTGCGACGAAAAAATGGGTGAACGTTCAACCCCTGCCAGAACTGGATGATAAAGTCGATGAAACTTCGCTGTAACTGACATTTGACTACAAACTGAGCATTTTTTGGAACATTGGGGCGCGATTCTGCATTTGCAGAAATATTTCGCAAAATTTGCGCCTTTTTGTGTTCATATGACTTGATGTATCGCAATAAAATGCGGGACCAATTCACATGTTGTCTTTTAGATCACTGTCTATAGGTTGCCAGCTTGAAAGCTGATGTACTCTAATTTGTTCCGACTCTGTTCTTATTCTGGTGGAGAGCGTCCGGAGTTTCCATCTTCTGATCATTGCTCAGAGGTGTAAGCTTTCTTTTCAGCGCTAACATTATTTCTTCCTCTCTCTCATACGACGGTCGGTTCAGATGGAATGCGAAAATTACAGCTGTTACTGGGACTTTATAGTGGAGATTGAAAGGCGCTTTTATTGACATAGTCATTTGTTCATTACATATTTAATGTACAAAACTTTGAATGAAATTTAAGCGTTGTCATCTTTTTGTGCACTTATCCTGACATGATTCAAAGTACAAAATTTGCACTGATATCAAGTTTTTGAGCAATTTAGATTAATGCCAGTCTTTGTTTCATTCTCTTTCTAGGAAGCCGATTGAGAATAGTAAATGGGAAGAAGCCAATGATTTTCAATAAAGAACGTTTGGCTTTTGCACACTAACGCAGCTATCACAGATCTCTGTTGAATATTTATAACGCGAGAAACAAGCGGGAATCAGCCGAGCGCGGTAGCGCTCGGCCTCGTTCTTATTTACTTTTGTATGCGCGCGGATTTTCGTATTCGGTTTTCCAGCGATAACTCGCGAACCGCTGAACAGAATTCGACGATCTGTAGCCTAAACGATCTGCGATCGTGGTGCACATCCATCTATGAAAAAAAATCGGATCGTTTTCTCGTTATCTTCGAATTCTCTGTTCCTGGCTGCCTGGCTGCCTGCCTGCCTGGCTGCGCAAGTTGAATTGGCGCGGTTACAATCATAGCGTCATTGGTCATATTTTTGTTGCCAAGCAACAGACACCGATCAGTAGGCGGAGCTTCGTTCGTCGGCGCGGTCAGTCCGCTGTTCGTATGGAAAGGCCCAATGTGCGGACAGTGACGTAATGGCGAGCGAGTGCAATAGTTGGCATTCTGTCAAAACTGTTCGCTTCGATTATTGCGAAACACTGCACGTTGCCTAGCTGTTTCGAGCGAGCATGCATTGCCGCGTTCGTTGTGCGCTCGCAACAGCGGTCACTCTTCAGCGATCGAGCGATTATCTCTTCTTATTCTGGACGGAATGGTCATTCCGCGCTATCTATTCCGCAATATTTTGGGCGCGATTGCAGCTTGTGTGTTGATGACAGTGTTCCGTGAAACGGCCGAGCGCGAAGCGCTCGGCTTCGCTCTTATTCCAGGTATTAATTTTAATTTGTGCAGATAAAGTATAATGAAAAATCACCATATACTGCTGCCAATGTTTTGTTGATCAGCCGAGCGCGAAGCGCTCGGTTTCACTCTTATTCTAGCTATTGATTGTTGATTTTAATATAGTGGAATTCGTTTATAGCGGTTTCGCTTGTACCGGTTAAAGAATTGGTAGACCTGTCTTCAGAATATGAGCTAATTGTGATCAGTGCAAGTGACATAAATGTGCTGAAAACACTGCTTCAATATTCATTATCTGACTTCACTAGCTAACACACACGTTAGCTACGCTTCCTGACGTCTAACAACGCTATAGGAGAATGATTTTTACACCGGTAATTTTGACTGATACAGGCAAATTTAGCTTATACCGGTTTTTTTACCCATTCCGGCCAAAAAAACCGTATAAACGAATTTATGATATACAGTGGAATTCGCTTATAGCGGTATTTCGCTTATACCGGTCAAAAAGTGCCGGTCCCGCAGAAACCGTTATAATTGAATTCCACTGTACCGGTCAAAAAGTGCCGGCCCCGAAAAAACCGCTATAAACGAATTTCACTGTACTGTATACAAAGGGAATAAATTCTTTTAGTCGGAATGAGGTTTCATTCGAATTCTGTATTATTAACAGTATACAAAGGGACCTTCGGTCCCTTAGAAAGGGAACGATATTAGTGTGAAAAGGCCAAAGTTTCACTTTAGAAAGACTTGCTCGTTCCTATTTACTTTCCTCAACTGTTTCCTAGAAAGGCAATGATATTACAGTGGCTAAGACTAATCTATCTTGCTCATAGTCTTGATGTCAGCAGGTTGCAGTTGTGGCGCTTCGCGCCCCAACTGCAACCTACTGATATCAACACTTGAGGAAAAAGCGCTTCGCGCCGCAAGAAATAAAAATGAAGACAACACAGAAAAAATCGAACTGAAAGGCTTTAGTTATTTTGAGAAG
>NIUQ01003902.1:0-15629 GCA_002796945.1 Plectus sambesii
TCAATATGTTTATCTGTGATTCTATCGCTTTCTTACGCTTCCCTACTCATTTATGCCTGTCTTTTTGCCTTACATCCATGTCCCTATTCTTTTTTTGACCGCTTCTGTTTAATCGTACTAAATTTTTTTCTCAGCTAGACTTACATATTTTTCAATAACCCCGTAGTGAAAAACACCATTCCCTCAGTGAACTGCCCGTCTCCTGCAAGAGCTTTTCCGCTTTTGAATTTCGAGCTATGGGTTAAATTTTCAACATTAACTAACCCGGCCTGTTTGTCGAATTGGAGCGCTGAAGCGGATGAATTGCTCGTCATGATCACCGGGTCGCGGGGGTAGATCTTCGTGCGCATGCTGTCTCTCGGTTTCTGAAATAATTATAGTTTAGTAACGTATTGAGAGAAAAAAGAAAGACATACCCCCTCGGCAATAGATACGACAACGTTCTTTAGCTTCTCCAATTCCGATTCAGTGAGGCGATAGTCGTTATGGCAGGCCGGGATGGAGCTGGCCTCCATTCGAGCTAGGAGCGACGACGGCGTGTAGTCTGAATTGTTATATTAATAAAAATGAAGGTAAAAAACTTTATGTAAAGAACGTTGTAGTATTAAATCTGTCTCGCATTTTACCTCTGCAACTGGTCGATGCGCCCACCATCGCCCGCAGCATTTCGGCGAGCGTGGTCTTTCCAGTACTTGGCTCGCCGACAAGGCTCAGGAGCGCCTTGAGCTCTAAAACTCTGATAAATAAACTCGGTCTTATGGAATGTTGCTCTTACCCCAGCCGAACCGCTTTTCTGCTTCGCTGCTAAGAGCGAACGTCAGCCAACCCACGGCCAGCAGCACCTGCGCCTCGTTCGTAGCGAATAACGACCGTAGGCCGGTGACAAACTGCAGCAGGTCTGTCGGGTGGTCGCGGTCGAACGCGCAGACAATACCGGTGTCCCTGGGACTCATCGCTAGGCGCAAAATGACGGGCATCTAAAGAGTTCAAAGTCGAGCAGTGAGAAAATGCAACCACTCAACAAGTTGACAATGTTTGAGACACAAAAGTTGCAACCTTTTCTGATATTTTAGACATGGGTGTCATTTTTATGATAGGCTTTGGTAACAGTATTGTAATAATATCAATCTTCTTTCCCTTTTTACTAAGGCACATTACTGAGAACCACTAAATTTATCAATTGTGGATTTAGTAATGTTTGCTATTCTGGGCACACCCTGACGTATGAGGGATGACTTAATTAGCTTCACATTAAAATGCCTTTAGAATATTCTTATCAATTACAAGAACTGCCAGCGTGCATAATATAGATTGTCTCAAACCAATACTTCACAGCAGTCAAATTACTACAAAGCATTACTGACCGCGGAGACTGCGCCGTCCTCATCAAACACCGAAACAGCACCGTTTACGCTAGACAGGACGTGCACGAATGGTCGGGCGGTACCGTCGCATACCTCGACCAGGCCAAGATTCTAGAAAAAGTATGTAATTTATCTGTTGCTAACAATTTTTTAAATTTATATGCTATTTAAAAGAATGGATAAAAGTATAATTCATGGCACAACGCATTTAGGCGCTGCATATCATACTAAATTTCAAGAATTATATATATTCCGGGATGACTAATGCTTATATAATCGAACTATTCCTTTTCATGAAACACCGTCGCATTTCTTACCTCCACAACTAGGTACGACTTGCGCCTGTCGTGCCTGGCCGGGTCGGCATACGCCTGGATCCCCCCCTTGACAAGGTCGACGAGCAGATGGTACTTTGTTTTTCTGAGGAATAAACTCAGGCTGAAAGTACAGATTTGCGTTAAGCACAACAGAATTCAGAAGCTTAATCCTATATTGTAGTACCTTGTGCGACCGTCACATAAGGCTTCGAAAAAATCCTTCCGGTCTTTGTTCCGGACGGCGACCTTCCTAAAATGAATTTTAAATCAAAGAATACCTTAACTAACCGGAACTAATCAAAAGAATCTTGGTTAGCTAATGAGAAAACTTAGCATTTGATTAAAGAGAATTTTGATTCATGAAAGCCTACATATTGCATAAATGGGAAAATCGAGTATGACGCATAATTGTTTCCAATTTCGCATAACTGTTTGTAATGTGCAGTTAACGAATCAAACGAAACATACCAACGGTCTCCGCCCTCATCCGTGGTCAGCTTGACACGCAGGACATATCCCTTGTCGATCTTCGACGCGTCGTCTGCCATCGGCTTGGCGTAACGATTTTGAACTATAATAAACGCTTTTTATTCTTAGAAATTGCAAATTTCCATTTTAATAAAATCTACCACATAATTGGACACAAAGTCCACCTTATCGCGGGACGTCATCCACAAACGGCCGTCCCGGAGGAACAATGACGATATGGCGATCACGAAATGGAAATGGTATCTATAACGATTGTACCTTTAATAACGAAAAAGGAACGCGGTATACGCGCGAAAGGACACCGTCAGCATTGTAATCTGATGGATTTAGTTTCACACAGACGGACAATAGCTCGCGATACATTGACAAAATGAGATGGTTTTGATTTTCGCTCAGGAAAATTAGTTTTTTTAATGAGACAACCTTTTTTCAGAACGAGACATACCCTAGTTTACTGATGAGATAACAAGAAAACGGACAACTCATCGCGCTACTAGTGGCTGACAGTTTGCTAACAGAGCCCAATCATTGGTCGTCGCCTACTTCTACAATCATTATGGCACTCGTGAACATGGTATGAGCCTGCAGCGCGATATTGTCCATCAAGGATGCCAAAGTACGGCTGAAGTGTAAACTGGAACAAGCTGAGTTACTTTTAAATTTTATAATTTAGAGACTACTTGCTTAATATAGAATCATAACTTAGTAAACTAATTGACTGACTGTTGGCCTGAGCATCACCAATTTACAATGCTATCATTAGAGGGAGGTTCGATAAAATTTAGGGCAATTCTAAAAGTTGGCGACGGAGACACTGGGTCAGTTTCACATCGCGTACTTTAGTTGAAGACGTCCTTTAGCTAAAGTCGTACTTAACTTAATAAAGTACGCGATATGAAACCAGTCCATTGTAAAATGATGATGCTAGTTACCACCCTGAATCACGTGGAGGTCGTCAGTCCTATCAGGGCAGATTTTTTGAAACAGAAGCTACAGTTATCACCGAAAATGTTCCCATATTAAGGACCGATTGATAAATACTTTTTCTCAGTTACGTATAATATTACTCTTATCACTAATATACGCAAAAAGCCTTCCAGTACCTCAGTTCCCAACCTGACGACAGGTCGACGATCCCTTCGCTTTATGCTCAAAACCTGGAGCGGATCTGGCGCGCTGGACTGAAAAAACAACACCGTCAAAACTATTTCCTTGTATTCGAATCGCTCTACCTTAGGCTTAGCGCACGCCTTCACATGTCGCTCAAAATTGTCCCTGCGACCGGTGCAGACCTTCGCACAGGTTGGACAAGTTAGATCCCAACTGCTCTTCGGCAGATGGACGAGCAAATGTCGCTTGAGGTATGTGCTCCGCTTAAATCTCATCTTGCAAGCATTGCAAACATGAGTCGTTGCCCTCGCGGCGTGGTCTTCTCGCATATGAGCATTGAGGTTGCTTTGTGTTGAGTAGGCTTTGTCGCAGTCGCCCACGCTGCATTTTAATTCCTTCACCATAGCTAAAACTAAAAATATTATCAAAGTCTAATTTTTAAATATCACTATTACATTTTCTTACTACTATATTTTCAGCAATTATAACGTTCGGCCATCGTTCCAGAAGGTATGATACTATTTTTGCATGCACCACTATTACTGCTGTTTATTTAAGAGAAAGATGCTGTTACTACTGATCGAAATATAGCAGTAAATGCTATTTTATTATGGAAAACATTTATATTTTATAGTACTGAAAACAGTAATTTATATTGCTGTATTCCTAACATTAGATTGAATGTCACAGTTTCAAAAAATACAGTATATATTACTTATTAGCTGCTATATGAACAGGATGGGGGATTTTTATTATCGCAATTTTTTTGGTCTTTATTAGGACTGCAACGAATTCGCCGACCCCGACATTTTGGCCTAAGTTGATCTCAGAAATTACTTGCGTTAATTATCGTCACGATTGAGTATGCACTTTGATCAGGTTTATCTAAAGGATTCGAAAATATTGGAGAGATATTGGAACTAGCTTATTGGACGGAGAGGTCATAGTTCAACTTGACATGATCTATTGATGTAGTTCAACATGACGAAAGTTGACGTGACTCGCCACTGATGGGCGGAGATTCGCTCGGAGCTAACGTATATAAGCGACTGCATGAGCTCATTCAGGGTAATTAAACTCACTTGGACCGTCGTCATTAACTCCTTCCCTCCTACTCTACTTTCCCTTTCTGTATCCCTACCCCAATGCTACCAGTCATCGAATGACCGATTACTGTACTCCTCTACCATTTTCTATTGTATCGGTATATCATTAACTGTATTCGTTTTTACCCCAATAAACCCTTTCTACTAAGTTGTTGCACCATAACGCACTCATTCGTAAGTCAATCTGTGCGCACGCTCGCTTAGATCGCATATACAGAGGCAAATCCTGACATTGCTGCGCTATCAATCCATTTCGTCATTTGTATGACGTCAAAATATCAAATGGAGTGATTACCTGCATTCTAGCTGTCTTTCACTATTACGTCATTTACCTACAGCCAAGCTGATACTCGTTTATCCGGTTTCGACTAAATTAAGTTATACAGTAAGTTTAGTTTATTAAATGTTGAATATTTTTGTCCTCCGCCCCCGTTACAACTTTGGTAACTGCGTGAGGCAGTGTTGTTCGCTTGGGACTAGCGACTACTAGAGCTGAAACGGGATTGGGGAACCCAGCATTGGATTATTATACGCAAACATGTCTCTGTTCATGACCGTGACTTCTTAAAAAGCCCTGACCTATTTATACTAATTATACTATCAATATCAATTAAAAGGCATTTAAGTGTGGCAATCAGCTGAGAGGGTTGATCAATCCATTCAACTCATCGCTTCAGATTGTTAAGTAAGCTGGAAGTGTACCCTCAAGGCTTTAAGGAATAGAATTTACCTAACAAAAAAATTAACAAGATCACAAGAAAAATCGCAAGAAAAAAGTGCGCTAATATGGGCACTGCAGACAGTAACAACTTTGCACTCACTTGATCTTTTAACTTGAGATATGCCCTAAGGCGGTAGTCGCAAGGGTTGAGGTCTGGTGACAGCACAGGCCACTGATTAGGGCGTTTCTTGTACGAGCGGCGCTCTTGCCGTGAGTGCAGTTGCGCCATCTTGCATGAAGATGTATTCATTGTCTATGGCAGTCGGGCGACAACGCGGTGGTCAAATGATGCCTGTAAACGCGCTGGTCAATTTATACATCATGTTGATAGAGCTCAACATTCTCTGTTGAAACAAATACAATAATCTAATTCTCACGTTCTATCTCGCGATGTAAGGCAGAAGCTAAGACGTAGGACACGACCACGTACACAAGAGGACAGGATACATAAGTAAAAAAGATAGACAAAGCGCAATATAAATAACTGCCCAAAGCCTGAACTGGCATATCCAGCTCACTTTTCAGTTCAATAAGCAGGTGCGCGCGCGCGCGTTGACCTTTCCGTTCGCGCAAGAGACGTCAAGCTTTCCGCCGTGAATGTGATGAAGAGTAATATTTGCTCCTTTTATGGCTCTCTTCGCAGCTCCCATATCAGTGGGATCGAGACAAGAATACATATTATACCAGGATAAAACCATTTTAGCGCGTTTGTCTCCAGATGCCGTATGCGTCGTATTCCACGCCTGCTTTTTTTCGCCGCGTGGGGCGCTCATGTCGTTTTTATTTTATTTAATTTACAAAGATAAGCATTGATCATTTAAAGTAATTATTAAGAAATCTGAGTAGATCGTATTTCTAGCTTGCTGTTGATATTGAAATTTTTTTATGAACTGAATTTACTTAATTTTCATAGTCTTGGATGTGCCATACTCCACGAGTTACTACTACTGGGTAATCGTGACAAGAATCGATAACACATGTTGCTCTTAACAGAGTCTTTGGAGTTTTTTACGAAGAAAATGCTTGGCGAAAAGAAATCGCGTGGAATTTCGTGAATTTGGTTATTTTAGACTATTCAGTGGACATCTCCATGGTGAACTGTCAACCTGCGTCACTCCATCTTCAAAACAAATCCAGCAGATGAAAGGTAAAGTAAATCTTCTTGTACCCTAAAATCTTGAAATAGAACAGTGCTTTTAAGGTTGAGGCTGATTGCAGATTGTGCAAATTGAAACTGAGGAGTCCACTGCTCAAGATGCACGAGTTCTGGGGAAAATTGTGGGTGGCAATTGGTGGTGACAAAGGAGGTGCAACCACAAATTGGTTGCCTCAATCATCAATGCCAAGAGCCCCAACTTTGAAAAGAACTTGATCCTGATAGGGATGTTCAATGGCACTGACAACGCAAAAAACATATGCACAGCTTTCACTGACATTAGTGTTGAGTTGGATGCCACTACAACCTTGTCGGTGCCTTTGGATGATGGACCTACATAGCAGCACTTATTGCGTACTTTATGATCGCAGACACCATGTTTATATCGCACGCTGCGGGCCACATGGGTGTGCATGCCATGTTTCCCAAGTCTACCAGTCAGGTGACTAAATGACTAGAGCACCTCCAACAGCATTGATTCAGTTGTTGCCAAACATCATGAGGCCAGTGTGCAATGATGTATCGCAGTTCGACGTTTTCCTGAGCGAGATGCGGATGAGGTGCAAGCCTTGCATGCTTACTGGTTAGATGCTTTAGTGCTTTAGTTGTCGAATAGTGCTTTATCGTGAGACTTAGGCGGCCGAGCCATTGCCCTCCGCTGATGCGACCGCCAGGGGGGGCTGGCTGACGGTTACGAGATCGTCAAAACTGTTCGACTGACCGACCAACGAGGGGAGGAGATGTTCGTGCTCGTTTGTTCGTGCGAGGAGAACGCCAAGATGCGGGAGCAAGTATCGACTCTGCGCCGGCTGAGCCAACTGATCGGCGAGATGTCTTCGTTCAACGATGACTGTCAGCGCCGGGAGTGCGTGCACGGCCAAGCGACCCATCGTTTGTTCCCAGGACTGCTCCTACGTCCCGCCGAAGAGGAGATTGACATCGAGACGGACTACTCGACGTTCGATCGTCTGATGCCACTGATGTTCGCCATCAAGTGCGTTGATGGCATGTATGGTATAGTCGCTAAAGGCAACTGCCACTGGCAATGCTGGACGTGCAACTGCGTCAACTGCCCGCACACCGCCACCCTCAGAGGATTTGTCAACCATCCCGGCTTCGATCGGACTGACCTTGACTTCGACCATGAGCCATTGGAGACTACCGTGCTGCTGACTTCCGTCTCTCGACATTGAATACCGTTCCCCTTGCCTCATGTCTGGTAGCTGAGTGACATTCCCAGTGTGCTTGTTGTAGGCATTAGTCAAGCTTGGTGTATTCATGGCAATAAGTGGACAGAGGTGGACCCGGTAGAAAATGGATGGATTTGGAATAAAGGTAAAAATAATCTTTTATTTGCTTTTATCGATGTATATAAATGTGTTCTTTTTTAGCGGTGAAGCTATACTTCCAAGGCACTCTTTCCTTCGCCATGCAGATGGTTGTTGTGTGCTATCGCAAGACCAGTACTGGCGAGTGCGACTGCACCCTTGAGTACGATGGAGGGAGGGACTCTGTATTAAACCTCAACAATTCGACGCTCGTCCATTATGGTAAGGAACGAAATCTTTATATACCGAAATGTACTCTAATTGAAATGTTTAGGTATCCTATTGTCCTACTTGGCGCAGTTTGCGACGAGTGGACTACCATTGGATACCTTTCATCAAGCAAACACGATGGCGGCTGGATTTTGTATAGAGCGGTCGGACCACAGCATTGGTCAGAAGCCCCTTCAGCAGGCGTGGAACGCCTTCACAGTGCTCCTTGACAGGGAGCCGGAGAAGCGTTTCTACTGCGCGGAGTGCGGGCAGTTTCCTGATACTGTCATTCTCGATGGTCACGCTTTGGGCATCAGATAAGAGCAGCTCGCGGCTTTACTGCTGCAGGAAGAGTTGGAATCGAATGGCACCGATGGACGTCCACTTGTCTCTGGAAGTCGCCATGAGGATCGTGTTCTCATTCGATCAGTGCTGGTAAGGGCTACCCTGCTATGTTTCGCGACGGGGAAGGATAAGGCGGGGCGATTGTCAGTTCTTACCAAACACGAGTTTTCCTCGATGGAAAGAACGTTGGGCGCAAGCTCGGCATCACCTTTGTCCCGAATAATACCCGAAGCAAGACAGGTGGGGGAACCCATGGCCAAACCAGGGTACATCAAGCTACTCAAGGAATGTGCGAGGAACACCCCCGTTGTTGGCATTATGCCTCTGCTTGGGAATGTGCGTTCGCGCAAAATTGTGCAGGAGATCGCCGACAGTAAGAAATATACTCTTTTTCGAATTACTGTATTTTAACTGTATTTCAATTTTAGGACGGTGGAACCCTTTCATCACTGAACAGTCTGGCAAACTGGATCATATGATCAAACATCTAACGATCTTGCAAGTGGTGCTATCGGGAGTGTACAAAGAGGCAAAGACGTTGTCTCCAGCCATTCTCGGTCTACTAGCAGAGATGCTCCACATTTATGACGCTACGTTTGCTCACCCACTTCGCCCCGATCAACCAATCGCTGACATGGACGCCGATGACAAGGCATGGTTCTTCCCCCAGTGGCCAGTTGTCCAAACTTTGTCGCGCTATGAGATAGATGGCAAGGATAAGGATGACGGCGATATGTGCGTCAAGAACAAGCTGTACCATCCAGTGCTCTCGCCAGGCATCATCGCATACCTGTGTCGCCATGGGGTGTGCTACGGCTTCAACATCATGTCGAAGCCGGAGTCGCCCCGAATGCCGTTCGAGTTGTTCGTCACCCGGTGGCCAACGCCTCCCCGACGCATTGTATACGACAATGCTTGCCGCCTTCACCTGTACTGCCTCAACAGGGAGCCGACGTTCTTCAAAATGTCGCATTTTCTAGTCGACCGGTAAGTATAAGTTTGACTGTATGTTTCATACTTAAATCTATATATTTTTGTTATAGCTTTAACATGCTCGGGCACACCGGATGCTCGAAGAGCTACGACATGGCGAAATATGCCGCGAGCGCAGACATATCGAAGATAAACTTGGAATGCTGCGAGCAGCTCAATTCGATCCTCGTGAAGCTGAAGCTGTCATTGTCATACATGACGTTTGCGCGGTATAAGCACGCACTCATCTTGTTCATTGAGACTTGCAAATATTTTGATCTGCACTACTAACTGTGAATGATTTGTTTGATGGAGTAATAGTTTACTAATAAAAATATGTAATTCTATTAGTAATATCGCATAAAATAGAATCGCCTCACATAGATATAAACTACATTTAGCACTGGTGACAAATAGTTTTGTTACTGATACAGACTAGATGGTGCCACATTTTGCACATATGACATTCAACCCAGTCATCCTTTGCAGCTCGCTTCCGCTTCAACGGCTTGGCGATCAGGTGCTTTGGCGCTTCGACGCCTAAGCACTCCTGACACGCTTCGGTCGCTGATGAGCACAGTTTGATCGTTGTTGTCCTACTTCTTTTCGCTTGTGGTTGGCGGTCAGTGCGCGCGGCGGTCAAGAATGGGTGAAGTCACTTGGACCAAACTAACTCTACTAACTTCATGGAGTGTGGCCAGCGTGAGGGTCGATGTGGCAGGGTCGCGGCCATAGAGAAGGTTGAGGAGGATGGCAGCGCAGTGGTAGCCGCACGACCAGCCATCGTCGTCCACTTGCGTCTCGATGTCATGGGCGACCTTCACTTTCAACACTTAGTTGCCGTTGTCATCATCTTGCAGCCGAGGTGAGTACAAAGTGAGTAACTGCGCCTTGCATTCATGGTTGATGTTAAGGTGGACGCTGGCCAGCTTCGTCGCGATCATGTTTTATATGGTGACCATCTTATCGCCTGCCTTGGCAAACGACACGATTTAGTGCGAGCGACTTGCGATGCAATGGATCTGGATCGCTGTTCGGTCGAGTCGCGCCGGTTTGATGGCCGTCAGTAGCTGGGCGATGCACCAAGGGAAGCGGTCAAGACGCTGGAGACTGTCAAAGTCGCCATTTGCCGTCGCCACCAACTCCATCAGCAGGTTCATCACATCCCCCTCTAGCATCTGTCTGGTACGAATCGCCGATATTTCTAGCAGATTCTCCAGCCGCATGGCAGATCTATTGGCGGACACAGTGACCGTCTCCCAGAGCGGCGCTTCAGCAGTCATGTGGTTAGTCATGTCGGCTGTGCTGGTCGTTGTCGACAGTCGCAGTCGACAAAGAGAGCAAATGAGTCGGCAGCACTGACGGCTGCGAAGCAAGCACGTCCGACAGGAGATGGTCATCTTTGTCCTCCTGCCCATCACCGCCGTCATCTCCACCAATCGCCCCATTGTCATCATTCGTTTGCCAGTCGTTGTTGTCTACAATACTCACATTATCTAATCATCTATATTATGTATGTTTTAACCATTACATTAGATCACAAAGTATATCATTTTCAATGCATTTCAGTTCACTGCTTACCTTTGCCTTGGTCCTTAGCATCGTAGTCGTTGTTTTTGTTGTTATTGGCAGGTTTATCTTCAGCGGTCGTTACTACTTCCTCAGCAGTCAGCTTGATCGCGACCAACTAGCTTGCTTCATCCGCCACTTGTGTCCTGTCGACACGATACCCATAGTAGTCATAGATGTTCTTTATGATGTTTTGGATCCCATCACCGATCTTTGCAAAGTCTGAAATTAAACCACTAACAATTTTTCTACCGTACCATAATATAATGCACTTTCTCATGCCACTTTGGTCAATGACAGCTTGCTTATCTGGCCGTTTGAACGGGAAGGCTACCGGCCAACACAGGGGCGCCTCAGCGTGATACGCCAGCCCAGGGCCACGGACTTGCTGAAGGAGGTCGCTAAGCTCACTCAGCAAGTCCTTGGCCGACAACATGGCGAAATCACGGATCGGCGCCTATACCGGCTCCATGACTACCATCTGAAATTTGACCGTCACATTTTCTTAATTACATATAAGCATTGATTAAAAGTACATCGTCAATCGGCTTCAGATTGTCAGCCTGGCCCAGCTCCAGCATGCACTCGACGAGCAGTTGCGGAGCGGTTGAATACCGTATTGCGCTCATGGCGTTCTTAAGGCCGGAGCATACTTTTTTTTAACGCACGCCGCTGCGGCGTGCGGCGTGCGTCGTTGCCGCAAAAGTTTGCGGCAGCAACATGCGTCGTTGCCGCAATAGTTTGCGGCGTGCGGCATTGCCGCAAACTTTTGGGGCAACGACGCACGCCGCAAACTATTGCGGCAAAAGTATGCGCCAAATTTAAACGCAGACTATTGCGGCGCAACGACAGTGCCACTAAATATGCCCTAAAAACGCTCAAACTACTCTAAAATGCGCGGAAACCAATTAAAAATGTGAAAAAAATATATTAATCGAATTAAAAACACACTAACGCAGCAAAAAATCAACAAAATCGATGAAAATCAACCAATTTTAGTCCCTTGCCGCACGCCGCACGCCGCAAAAGTAGAAAACTTTCAACTCTTGCGGCGACGCAAAAGTTTGCGGCACGCCGTTGCGGCGTGCGGCGGAAGTATGCGCCAAATGGCAAGCGCNGTATGTTCCAAATTAACGCACGCCGTTGCGGCATGCGGCTTGCGGCAGACACTCTTGGTATTTGGTCGTTGCCGCACGCCGCAGCGGCGTGCGTTAAAAAAGTATGCTCCGGCCTTTACTGCCGATTACGACGGCACAGCCATGTTCGTCTGACAACAAAATGCCGACGCGCACGTACTTCTTGCCATGCTCGGCGGCGATCTCCTGTAGTTTGGCGCACTGCTTTCGGATGAGGGCGACTTTCTCCTTGTATCTTACAGCGAATTGGCACTTGCCTCCGTCACCAACCGTCGTTTTGCTTGCTTTGCTACTTTCTAAATAGCTGCACAAGGTGAATCAAATCATGCATGCACAGCATAAATATTTTGATGTATTTACCACCAGATGGCGCTGATAAGCAATCATTCTTTCACTATCGCGCCACCCAATTTACATTTGCCTTTATTAAAATATAAAACTACAAAATCGGTGACCAAAACTCACGGTGGATCAGCGGGTAAAAGGAAGCGAAATTTTCTATAGACAGTCGCATTCAGCAGTAAATAGACGTCAAAAAAAAGTAAAAATAGCTTTCGATTCCTAATTTAATATAGTTTGCGATAAGGTTGTGAATTTTAAATTGGTTTAGTGTCGAAAAAGAAAAAAAGGAAAAAGCAGGATTTCCATACTGAAATTGAGTGACAGTCGCATTCGAAAGCAAGGTAATATAAAATTACGATCAGGGTATCATAAAAAAGAGCGTAAAAAGTTCTTTGCGATAAGGTTGTGAATTTTTAATTGGTTAGATAGAAAAAATTAAAAAATTAAAAAACTCCGTTGACTGAGTATTCAACATTTTCCCACGCCTTAGTACAAAAGCGGATCCAACGGGACGGGGTGATACAAAAGTTCGTGCAATTTAAGTTAATTTTTCAAAGCGAAAAGTATTTCCCGTAATTTCGGAAATATGCCATTTTATAGTATTTTTAATGCTCTTTCCACTGAGCACAAAACCTGTTCAGGAATAGCTGACTTTTAAAATTTCAAAGCATGAAATCGATAAGACACGCCATCAAGCTTTTGCACCACTTTGGAATGCGAGTTGCCGAGATTTCTTGACGATCTTGTTTTCCTATAAGTCCACGTAAACGCAACCAGTTACGGTGTTGTTTTTTGCGTTTGATAGAGCAAGTGGAAACTTAGATTTACTTTTTTCAAACTTTAATTTTGGCTCATTACTCGTCATTTATTTTCAGTTGAACAAAATAGCGCATACAAACCACCACATAACAGTAGTGCTGTTTGTTTTCCAGAAGGTGAGATGAAAATTCGCGACACGACAATTCGCGACATAGAACCATTTTTAAGCATTATCATTCCATACCTTATCTTTTTCAATTACATTTGCGCTCATTGTATTCCCATTGAATAAAGGAAGAGATTTGAAACGAAAACTGTGATTAAGACTTCCTAATTTAAGAATATATTGCATGTTTATAACGAAAACGCCATTTTCGGGAAATTTGGAGAATTGGAACGCTTTATTACTTGGTTATGCCCAAAAGATCTAATGTTTCAGCGGCCAGGCATACGTTAATGCCTTAGCAATCATGACATTATATTTGCAATTTCAAAAAAGGTTACAATCAATTATTATTGCATCAAAAATAATGACGATTACAAAATGTCGCGAATTGTCCAAATCCCTTCCAGAATACTTGGCCCATATTTATCAAACTGAGCTGAAAATTAACAGAAAATATTTAAAAATTTTGAGCTTTCATTTGGAAAAAGAATTATTGAATTTGGTCATGGTTTTTGCCAGGATATGGTCGAGCAAACCTAAGTACTCATCTACAGGGTGGTTCAAAAAAAGTGATAGTTGATTGGCATTTTGCGGAGAATAAAAATTAGGCCAAACCAAGTACACCGTTGGATAGCCCATGGCCTAAACTTTCGATTGGTGCAGTTATTTTTTGGATCCGCCCCCTTAGGGGCCCGGGGTACCTCTCGAAACACCAAAAACAGCGAGCTGGAGAGCTCTGTGGGAAAACGGTCGCCATTTTGCACCCAGGTGGAATTACGAGCTGTGCTATAGCTCATTTTACTCAGCGTGCACTCCTCTACAACATATCAAAAATCCATTTCCGTCGCTCAATTACTGTAAGAGCTACAGTACGCCAAAGTCGGCCAAATTTGCACATTTTCAAATCGGGTAAAAACTCGTAAATAATTTTTCCTCTGCTTTTCAATGATCATTTTGTTTGCTTTCAGTATTTTAAACCCTGCTTTATGTTTTCTCTATCAAGAACATTACTTATTCGTTCAATTTACGGTCGATTAGTGCTGAAATACCCTTTTCTATGGTAAGTTAGCAATCAATTTGCGCGCAATTACCCTTTACTTACTACGGTAAAATGAAATCCGGCTTGAGACAATCACTCAAATTTAAACGCGTTTTTAAGATTTTTGCCGAACTAGGGACGGACGAGCGCCAGAAAGCTTTTAACTAAGCCGATTACATCCAGGATTAGAATGCAATGTTAGTATATATGTCTAATGTGCACAACTGGCTCAATTTGAGCTCTTCTTTTGTTTATCATCGTTTGATCTCGTCGTTTTTTTCCTTAGCACGCCATCGACGAAATATCGCATGACGCAAGACATCAGCCGAGCGCGGTAGCGCTCGGCCTCGTTCCTATTTACTTTTGTACGCGCGCGGATTTTCTTAATCGGTTTTCAAGTGATATCTTGCGGATCACTGGACAGAATTTGACGATCTACCGTAGGTGGACCTCATTCCGGTCACTTTTAACGAATATTAGCGATTACGTAAAAATTAAAGTTTCTAGTAAAAAAATTAATGATAGGAAGCGATTACTAGAGTATTAAGGAATGTATATACGAAATTTCATGTCGAACCGACAAATATTCGCGGAGATATACGCTGTGAAAGACGCGCACCTACGCCGTTTAACGGCAAAAAGGTGAACCTCATTCCGGTCACTTTGCTCTTTGACAGCTTCTCAGAAATTTCAAATTCATCCAAAAAAATCGTTCATTCTACCAAATGATAGCTGGTAAAAAGTTGATTTCAATGATATATCAAGCTTTAATTGAAACTGATTCGTTGAAAAGTTATAATCAATAGAAATTTAGCACTATTTCACGCGGAAAAAATTGGTGCGAAATTTGACTCGGCACGTATCCCCATAGACACAATCCGAAGCCGCACTGCAGAAATATCTACAGAGCTGAAAAGTTGACCAAAAGCAGCAAATTTCAGCCCTAAATGATCGCAGTGATATGTAGAATATCATAAAAATAATGCAATACACTGAAATGCACCTATATTCAATAAATATCGAGTTATCGAAAGAGACTAGTACTGGAAAGAACGTCACATTTAGTGCGTCGAGGATCTGTCCACAGCGTCTAACGCACGAGTTGCTGATTGGTCAAAAATCGCGACGAGCAAAGCGGTTGCTACGCAACTGGAGTCGAGGACTTAGGTTGCTACGCAACCGAGCCTTCAAAATCCTTTACATACAAAATGTTTGGTGACATAATATCTCTTAGAATTTCGTGAATTCTCAAATTTTAAAGTATGCAGTTAGAATCTCCATATAAAACTGTCGGTCTTAGTCGCTTTTTCTGTCAAATATATCCACTAAATAAAAAATAAATTAAATTTTCGTTTTTCTTGAAATTTTAAAATACAAAATTAAGACATAAAGACATTTTTTAGTGAGAAAAATTCCCGACCAAGCGTTACAACATTGCACAAGGATTCTATTGGTATAAAGATCATGGCATAAGGATTTCTCTAAGCTGAGATCCAATGT
>NIUQ01003903.1:0-15683 GCA_002796945.1 Plectus sambesii
TATGACCACCCAACCGATAGGGCGCAGCGCGACTACAACAAAGCCCACAAGTGCACCAGGGTCATCGTTGAACAAGCTTTCGGCCGCGTCAAACGAAGATTTGCCATCTTGAAGACCACCTGCCGCCTAACTCCTGCCCGCTTCTCAAAGGTGATTGCTGCCTGCTTTGTCCTCCACAACATTGCACTCGACCACCAGGAGCCAGAGTTTGTGGGCGACGACGAAAGTGATGATGATGACGATGACGATGTAGCAGTGCATTTCAATGTCAATCAACAGACTGGAAATACTGCCCGAAATTTGTTTGTTGCAACACACTTTGCTTAAATGTTAGTGAATAGTACAAATTTTTCAACCAGTAAGATATCATAGTTAAGATAATTTACCATTTTATTTACTTATTAGATATCATTTATTAGTTTAGTTAAATTTATCAATTAATTCACTTACTGGTGAAGAATTTGTACTACAATTAACTGCCTGTTGTTGCTTTATGACATAGGTGACTCTCAAGACATTTATTGTTCCTGAGCATTGGAAATAAATGCAGTTGAAACAACAGATAGTTCTTACATACGTTCTCACACGTCCATCTCCAACTCCATAATGCCGTATTTTCGAATATAATGACACGTTGCGATTATTAATTCAACCCCCCCCCTCTACCCTGTGCCACAAAAGTGCCTAACACCAGGAGGGCAATTTGCCATTTTCGTGCAAAAGATACAAAATCGACGACGTGCGCAGTCACTCGTTGCTTAGGCCCCCTATGTTTTGCATTGGCGGTTACGGTCTCGATACTGCTGCTGAGACATTACTGAATCGCAATCTCTTCCATCATTACAATTCCCAAGAGCGTTCTTTTCCAGATAAGCGCAAAAAATAGTAGCACATGAGCCACTATTGTTTCAACCACCCTCTCCCCGGTGCCACATTTTTAATGGGTGCCATTAAATTCGAAAATACGGCAATTAAAATTCCTCCTCATCAGTGTCACTAGAGTCCTCCATAACTGGAGCTTGCCTGNGGTGCCACATTTTTAAAGGGTGCCATTAAATTCGAAAATACGGCAATTAAAATTCCTCCTCATCAGTGTCACTAGAGTCCTCCATAACTGGAGCTTGCCTGGGCGCGGGTCGGTCGCTTGAAGCCACTACTTCATGTCCTGCCAGACGTTCGATCAAACCGGAACTGCCGACGCGATCAGCCAGAGCGCTGTACTTTCTGCACATTACCGTTAACGCCTTGCACGTGTGTCGCAACTTTTTTTGGTTGGCCAATTGCGCCTGAAGAACCTGCAACATATTTTCATTTATAATCGTAATAATCTTAAAATACAGGGTGTCCAACAAGTTGTTGAACGACTTAGAACGATTTGTGTGCGACACTGCGAGCACCATTGGGGTATTGTTTGAAAAAAGAATTAGGGAATCCGGTCATGGTATTGTAAAAATATGATCGATCAAACATAAACACCCATTTGCTTATGTTTATGTGTTTAAGTTTGATTAATTATATCAACGTCGCCGTGACCGAATTCAATAATTCTTTTTTCCAACAATACCCCAATGTCTTTAGATCATTGTTGTCAAGTTTCAGCTCAGTTGAATTAACTTGAACCAAGTTACTCATAAAATAAAGTATATCATTAATTTTTTGTAAATCTGTACGCGGAAAACTTGCATTTTTAAAAAATCGGCATGAAATGACGAAAAACGAATCAAATTCAAAGATTAAAAGAAGGAAATTTAAGTTAGAAGAAGGGCTATCTTATGAAATAAACCGCATTCAAATTATTTGTGTCTCCGCGAAAGTATAAGAAGTCAAACTTGGGGTGTGATAGCGTTTTCGGTTATAATGGTTTTTCGCTTATACCGGTCAAGTTTAGCCGGTCCCAAAGCGTGTCTTCCCATACAAACAAGTTCGTTTATACCGGTCAAAAAGTGCCGGTCCCGCAAAAATCGCTATAAACGAATTCTACTGTATATGCAAATACCGTAAATCCTCTAATAAACGCCCACCCTCAAATAAACGTCCCCCTCTAATAGACGCCCCCCCTCAAACCTTGATCAAAAAATAGAAGCCCACCCTCTAATAAACGCCCACCCGCCAATAATCGCCCCCCTATAGAGCGATTAAAACATTAAAAGCTTGTACAGTGTTGGTCAATAATGCACTCCCAACTCATATACGACAACTGATAACGCTCAATCTTTGAGTCTATGAGTGATCTTATAAGTTGAAGTGACAATTGAAACAAAAAATGCCCTCTCTCCAACGAGTGCCTCATTCAAACATCGATTGAAATAATAATCGCCCACCCTTCAATAAACGCCCACCCTCTAATAGACGCCCCCTCACGCTTCGATTGAAAAAATAGACGCCCAGGGCGTTTATTAGAGGATTTACGGTATTTCATTTTATAAATCTAGTGTAAAATCACGAAAAATGGATCAATTTTTAAGATTAAAAAAGACAATCTAGGTTGGAAGTAGGGCTATCTTTCACCCTATATTATCACCCTGTATCAGCCCAATAGGTTCATCAATTTTATAGTTCTTAAACGCTAAGTGCTTCTATTAAAAAACACATCCTCCATCTGCAATGTCATCTTTAACATTCCACTTACTTTTATTTGTAAATTTCGCACTCTGTCTCCAGTCTATTCTTGTCTGTTGTTGGTTGAGTGCGGTTGTGAGGGAGTTGAGCGAGTGGTGGAGATTCTTGGCCTGTCGTTTGCAACTGTCGCGTGCGCGGTTGAACTTCTTGGGTAGACGACAGAAGCAGTTGAGTAAGTCGGGGAGCTAGGCGAGAAAACAACGGAGGTGGATGAGTGTGTAGGTGAAGTAGTCGAGAAGGTGATGGGGATGGACGAGTCATTAAATGAGGCTGACGAGTAGGTTGACGCGGTCACAGAAGTGGTTGGTATAATCAACTGGACGCGTGAGCTGGTAGATAAGTCGTTGTCGAATAGTCCGTCGTCGTCCTCTGGACGCAGAACACGCGTTCTTATCGTCACCTCGCCTTCTGGAGGAGCAGAACTTGTAGAGACCATAACGTCGCCAATGGGGGACTCAACGCCGCCGCCCGGTACACCAGAGAAGGAGGCCGTGTCGCCAAGAGCATCGATAATCCTGCCTTCCGCCTCATTCAAAGGCTTAACTAACGAAGGCGGGCCGCCGCCCGTTCNCGGTACACCAGAGAAGGAGGCCGTGTCGCCAAGAGCATCGATAATTCTGCCTTCCGCCTCATTCAAAGGCTTAACTAACGAAGGCGGGCCGCCGCCCGTTCCTCTTTGGACCCTGCAATACAGATTAATTAAGACTAATAAATTATACACACTTCAGAATATAAATGGATGCAATAAAAAATTTCAAATTTTAATTGATCAGTCATATTACCTTTTTGCGGTCGCGTGTTTGCTTTTAGCCGCGCTTTGACGATACGTCCAGTGCGTTTGCGCGGAGTGAACATCACAATGGAAGTCGAGGAACTCGCTGTTCAATATTCGTACGACTTCCTCCCATTTATCTTTCCGTCTCCTCGCAGCGTTCGCAGCTCTCGATTTGTTCATGTCGATTAAGTCTTCTTTCCGCTCCAAAACCAGTTCAACTAGGCGCGCAGAGTGTTGGGCCAAAAACGACATCTTCCGTTCCTTCGTGGCTGCCATTATCTTTTAATTAACAATTATAATATCACTTTACGAATTCTTTACTTTTCCACTAACACATAGGGATAAGCTATGAAATTTACAAATTATTTCAAATTCCTAAAATTACTGTCATCCATGTTTTAAGTAGCGTACTCAGCCGTCATATGCATTTCGATAACTTAATATCTTGATTATTACTGTGAAAGAACAACTCGGAGCTCACCCTAATCGCGGCTCGCTCGACCGAACGATCGAGTGAGTTGGTTCCTACGAAGCGTCGTTCGAGTGAGCTCACCCGAACCGTCGGTCGAGTGAGCCCTCATTCGACCGAGCTCACCCGAAATTTTTCGGGTGAATGGTTCCTACCGCTGCAGCACAAAAAAAATCGAACTAAAAGGCTTTATTTGTCTAGAGGAGGAACGAGATGTCATTTAAAAGGCTGATATTGGCCAAATTACATCCCGTTCCTCCTCTAGACAAATAAAGCCTTTTAATTCGATTTTTTTTGTGCTGTCTTCATTTTTGTTACTTGCGGTGCGAAGCGCCGCATTTCTCTAGTTTCGATATCAGTGGGTTGCAGTTGTAGCGCGAAGCGCTTTAAATGCAAGTTACTGACATCAAGACTATGAGCGAGTTAGATTAGTGTTAGCCACTCTTATTTTGTTACCTTTCTAGGAAACAGTTGGGGAAAGTAAATAAGAACGAGAAAGTCATTCTAAAGTGAAACTTTAGCTTTTTCACACTAATAAATAGATGCAATATTTTCCCGAAGCAACGATTTATAGCTTATGGGAAATTGTATAAAGCTAGGTCCCGTGCGGAATTGCAGCTCGACCGTAAATTTTGTGTGTTCGAACACGTTGTCGTTAGATTCGGGTCATTCAGAATCCTGTCGAATCGTCGATTTATTTCTGCTGCGATATTGCGAGCAAGCTGTGCGCCATCCTGAAATATTAACAAAATTAGTGAAAATTAGATTAAATCAATTAACGTTTTAGATTAACTCTGATAGAAAATTATGAGAAAACTGGGAAATTATATATAAAGAAATATTCCGAAAATATAAAAAGCTTACCTGCACGTGAGCCAACTTGATTAAGATATCCTGCAGCGCAGGATAAACCGTCGATAAAGTCTCATACTTGTTGGCTTGGAGAAAGTTGGTGATGGAATAGAAAAATTTGAGCATCCCATAAAGAGCTTCGAGCGCCGGCAAGTGTTCATTCAGAGACGACCACTTCATCTCGAAGCAGACTTGGCTAATCGCCTCCTAAATTAACAAATTGGTTGTGAATTATCTGAATTGAAAACTTGAAAAATTGATACCTGGATGTCAAACACTCGTTCCAAGACGATGCAAAGTGAATTCCAGCGCGTCCGCGCTGGCAGCAGTACCGTCTTCCCGCATTTGTTCAGCAAACTCTCCATCGCCAGCACACTCTTCTTGAATTTTCGGAGAATCTCCAGCATGTGCTGAATTTGCCGGTTGAAAGTGATGTCACGATCGATGGTTGAGTGGAGAACTAATTGGATAGTATGCGCAATGCAAGGCAATCGCTTGCTGAAGACGCTGTTGTAGTCTTCTTTGCAGCTTTCGTACTTTAGAATGTCCTTGTCAATCTCTTCTTCGATGTCATCTGATTCCACTTCAATATTTGGATCGGCCAGGAAGATGGACGACTTCAGCTCATCAGCATTAGCTGAGTCTTCATCAGTTTCGCGACTGATGGAGATGGTCAAGTTGCGAAAAGCAGCAATCATATTACTCCCATTGTCAGTAACATATCGCGTAATGTCACTTTCTTTCAGCTCCCATTTGGCCAGCATATCGTCGCACATTGTCTTTATCGTCGCCGCGGAGTGTTGGCCAACGATGGGTCGCAATCCAAGTAGTAAATTCATCAGCCGCTTGGCAGAAGGTGAGAAGAAGTGAACAGTCAGTGCCAAGTACAAGATAGTAATCCCCTTCATCATCCAGACATCCAATCCCACTGCAAACTTCACAGCACCAATTAAACCCGCTTGCAGCTTAATCTTTAACTGCTCGAGCTGATTCTCAATTAGAAATGTCAGTTTCATACGCGAGGCCAGAATACAATACTTGGGATTCAGAGTCTCGACCAAGTCGTAGAATTGCTTGGAGAGTAGAAAATTGAGGGAACAGTTTGGCATCGCCGCCACTAACGCCAATTTTTCGTCTATCGCTCGCTGATGAACAGAGTTCTTATCAAATTTAAAGACGATTTTCTGTTGACCTCTTTCGACTTGCTTTCTAGTCAACTCTTTTCCAGTCATCCGACTCTTTTCCCACGCCTCGATTTCTGAGTACTGTCGGGAGTGGCAGCATTTCAAATGCTTCTTAAAATTCGAGCTTTGGGGATTTTTGTACGGCTTCTTTTTCTTTGCTCCCTTGCATACGGAACAAAAGGCTACAGGGGGATCTTTCGAGTCGTCCCCATTATAGTAAGTCCAAACCAGATGTCGCCTCAACTTCGGCGTTGACGATGGAGCCGAAGAAGCGCTAGGAGAATCAGTTATTGTCGTTAACTCTTCGTCTTCTTCAAACGACTCATCCTCATCGATCGATCTATCGCCGGGATCACTCTCATTCATAATGTCATCCATTGCTGTTCATAAGAAGATCTGAAATAAGAAGTGAAATCAAAAGAAACTAGCAGACCCGTGGAAATATTCCACGGGTTGTTCCATAAAATTTTAAAACGCAACAATTTACAATCGCGCACTGTAATTTCACGTCTGTTTTCTACGCCGAGTACGTGCGTTGCTTCCATTTTTAACTGATCGAACTGGCTGGCCCTCTCGCGCGCTCCAAAGTCGAACTCTCTTGCCTACCCCACCTTAACCGTTGAACGGAACGAAATTTTTGATGTTCACCGGGAGAGGACACCCGTATAGGTTAGGACAGGGCATATTCTAATTCTTGCCTCGAAGGGGCCCCGACCCGTACTAAGAACGCACAGATCCCGACGCTTGCCACGATGGGGCCTCGGCCCGTATTAAGACAGGGCAGTTTCCGACGCTCGCCACGAGGGGGCGCTCGGTCCGCTTTCGGGCCAATCAGAACGCTTACACACACACACAGACACACAGACGGACAAAAGTAATTATATATAGAGATAATAATTAGAAATAAAATTAAAAGCAAATTTTCATCGGCGCGTTCCTGAATATTTTAAAAGACGGTGAAGTGAGGAAAGCAATAAAAAGAAGCCAATACACCGATACTCAGTATAGACTGTTGCGTGGAAAGATCCGATAGACTTCAAAATATTCCTTTTGAGACATACCTTCAATCTAACAGTTACAGGGATAACCAAAACGTTAAGGAAAGTATAATTTTAAAGTATTCTTTTAATAATTCTTTTCTAATACCAGATTTTCGCAATAATACTATACCAATACAATTCTTTGTGTCAAATAATCAAATAATACCATACCCATCCAATTCTTTTTGCCAAAACTGAAAAAATACCCATACAATACTAAGGTATTTTAATACTTTTCAAAGTATTAAGACAACACTGGATATGACATACCAATCGCGCGTGGACCACCCCAAGGTAGACACAGCTACCCCTTAGTATGGCCTGTACTGTGGACTGACCGCACCGACAGTCGAAGCTCCGCCTACTGCTCGGTTTCTGTTGCTTCGAAACAAAAATGCGACCAATAGTTACGTAGGCGCCAATTCAAAAGGCCAATTCGGTGCGCAGCCGGCCAGACACCAATAATTCAAAGATAGCGAGAAAACGATATTTCATTCGATGCAGCTCGATGTGAATAAAGCGATGGTAATGGTAGTTTTATAAGAAAAAGCTAAATTTTATTTTTGAAAATGTTAAAACGTCGTGCGCAACGTGCCACACAAGGCCCAACGCTAATATACCGTAATCGTAATCGTAATCGTAATCGGCCTGTAGTCAGTTATCCCTGCGGATAACGCAGGTCACAGCACTCCCGCCATCGCCTGCGGTCGCTAGCTACTCGTCGCCACTGTCGGCCAAATTCTTTTGCAATCGAGTCCTCCCATCGGGTGGCTGGACGTCCTCGGGTGCGCTTGATGTCGCGAGGGAACCATTCAGTGACAGAACTCGTCCATCTATCATCAGTCCTTCGAGCTACATGCCCGGCCCAGCGCAGCTTGCTTTTGGTGGCTGCGTAGATAACGTCCCTTACTTTCGACATCTCACGAATAAGCTTGTTTGGGATGCGATCCCGGAGAGAGACCTTTAGTAGGCGCCTTTCCATAGCTCGCTCGGTGACTGCAAGCTTCTCAGCGTCCTTCTTTGTCAGGGACCATGTTTCACTGCCATAGATGAGTGCTGGTATAGCTGTCAAGTTGAAGAGATGAGCTCGCAGTTTGGGATCTGACGTTGAGATTGCTGGCTCTCGAATAGACGCGAAGCTAATCCATGCTGCCTTTCGGCGTCGTGCAAGCTCGCTGCTGATGTCATGATTCATTGTCAGTTCCTGGCCGAGGTAGACGTAGCTGGAGACTTCTTCAAGGGCATCATCATCAACCTTAATTGAATCTGCATCTGCATGCTGATTTTGCATCCACTTCGTCTTTGCGCGGTTCATCCTGAGTCCAACTGCCTTGCTGTTGCGGTCTAGATCGCTGAGCATCTTCTGGACATCTGCTGTTGTATCTCCAATGAGAACAATGTCGTCTGCGAATCGCAGATGGGTGAGCTTCTGCCCGTCAATGTTGAGACCGCCAGTGAGTTCCATCTGTTGAAAGACATCTTCAAGGCATGCTGTGAAGAGCTTGGGGGAGATTGTGTCGCCTTGTCTGACGCCTCGTCCAATTGGAATCCTCAGCGGTTTGTAGAACAGCGTGATGTCTGTTGTGCAGTCATAGTTGAGCTCCTGGAGCAGGACGATGTAGTCATTGTCAAATCCTTGTCGATGTAGAGCCTGTAGAACCGCGTTGAACTCGACGCTGTCGAATGCCTTTTCATAGTCCACAAAGGCAAGGACGAGTGGCGTCTTGTACTCCTGACATCTCTCGATTAGCTGGTTGAGCACCTGGATGTGGTCAATTGTGCTGTATCCACTATGGAAACCGGCCTGCTCCTTCGGCTGTTGCTCATCAAACTCCCTTGTTAAGCGGTTCAGGATGATCTTTGTGAAGAGCTTCTAGAGAGAGGATAGAAGGCAGATCGGGCGGTAGTTCTTGAGCTCTTCCTTGTCGCCTTTCTTGAATAGCAGGATGGTCTTGAACTCTTTCCATGCTGCTGGCGTTCTGAGAGACTGGGCGTACTGGCTGAAGCGACTTGCGATGGCTTGCCATAGAGTTGGTCCTCCTGCCTTGAGCATCTCGATCTCAATCCTGTCCTTTCCTGGTGCCTTGTCATTTTCCGCTTGCTGAAGAGCGTAGCGTACTTCACTGCTGAGGACATCAGGGATGCTTGTAGGAGTTGACTGGCGAATTGGCGGGGAGTCGATAGGCACCTTTGACTTGAAGAGGCTCGTGTAGAATGCAGTGCACTCCCGCTCCATTCCAGTACGCGTCTTGGTCTTCAGGCCAGTAGATGTTGTCAGCGAGGACATCTGTACACGTTGCTGGATGAGGTTGCGTCGGCACTTCCTGAGGCTGCAATGCTTTTCTACCATGTCAAGGAGAGTTTGTTGTTGGAATGCATCGTGGTCTTCCTTCAGTTGACGGCAAATCAGCTTGCACAGGAGATGATACTCGACATTATTGGCTGTGATCCGCTTCATCTGACGCCTCTGATCGAGGAGTTTCCGAGTCGAGCTGGAGATCCTCTTCTGCTGGTGGTTGTCGCAGGGAACCTCGGATTGTTGCCGGCAGTGCTTCAGCTGATCTATGAACTTGTTGTAGTCATCATCGAGATCTTCACTGAGTGTCCAGTCAGATGTGTCCACGTGTTGCAGGAAGACTTTGGCATCGAAAGTCATCTTCTTTTGGTCAGCGTTGGATATCGCAAGTGCCTTCTTTTCCACCTTTGCATCTAGGACGATTCTTGCGCGGATGAGCCGATGGTTGCTGCCAGTTGAGAATGCCCTTCCAATCGCAGTTACATCTTGGACGATCTGGAGTCGGTTGGTGAGGATGAAGTCGATCTCGTTCTTTGTCTCGCCATTCGGGGATATCCAGGTCCATCGTCGGCCGGCTCTCTTCTGGAAGAAAGTGTTTGCAATAAAGAGTCTTCTTGATTCAGCCATTGCTGCCAGGCGCTCACCTCGTTCGTTGCGATCTCCCCCAAAGGGTCCAATGAATGTCTCGTCGTCCTGCCTGCGTCCGAATTTAGCGTTGAAGTCTCCCATAACGACTAGATAGGTGGAGCGCTTGTTGATCTCTTCTTCAAGGTCGTCGTAGAAGCGTTCAATTTCTTCATCATCTGCTGCTGATGTTGGTGCATAGACTTGGATGATGCGTAGCGTTTGCTGCTTCTGGAGGTTGATCGTCAGCACTCCTTTTCTTGGCCTTGAGACATACAACGAGTCGATAGATTTGGACCACTCCTTAGAGACTATGAATCCAATCCCGCCAACGTTTCTTGGATCTTCTCCGACCCCCAGGGCCACTGTCGATCCATCTTTCCATTCTGCATAGAGTTCTTTCTGCCGTCGTGTTTCGCATAGCCCGAGGATGTCGCAAGCGATGTGGCTCTTTTCTTCTATGATTGCTGCTAGGTCGGTCTCTCTTGCTATAGTTCTAGCGTTGAAGGTGGCGATCGATAGGGATAGCTTGTTGGTGCTGGTGCTTGTTCCATTTAGCGGCCTTCTACCTGAGATTCTAGCGGCCCCTCGTCTACAGCCTGATCGTCCCGCCGCTGTGGGATGGGCATGTAAACGCGCAGGGTACTGGGGCCCTTTTCTGAGTGCTGTCGTAGCCATTGATTTGACCGTTCATTAGCTGGCTGGGCTTCTAGACCGGTACCTCCTTTATTTAGCTAGGCCCAACTGGGTTACACCCAGTTGGAAGTTGACCACCTTCTCAGCTTAGTTGGACTTGCCAGGGTATACACCCCGCCATACTTCGCTGGCCAACACCCAGGGTCACCCTCTCGCCACTATGAGGCATAAAGGTAGGATTTGAGAGGGAGAACCGCAACGTTGAGTAATAAAGATTGATGTGAGGATTTTTGATGAAACCTATTGGTAGGGACAAAATTTGCTGGTGAATATTCCACGTCATTTGCTTTATATCTCGATAGAACGATGTTCAATTCCAAAAATTATACATCAAATCATGCGCATTCTTTCAACAATCATTTTGCCACAATTAATGATAACAATTCGATTTTTCTACGCTGAGGAGATCGACGCAACGTATTTGTACTTACTCAAACAATAACACTATAGTTAAGCTTCGCGCCACCTAACCTCTTCGTGTTGAGACCAAACTTCCATTTTCTCGTTAACTCATCAAATAATTTTGACTATACTCGAGAGCCGTTCAACGGCGCCGATCTGTCCCACAGACGTGCATCCTGCCTGACTCAGAACCAATTCAACTGCAGAACTGGTACTACGCCTTTGCTCTGCACTCCGACCTTTGAGCGGAAGTAAAACAATGGATAGACAAGGCCAAGAACGCCGTAGTTGTGAATCTCCCGGAGCAGGGTTGAGGCGAAACGGAAGAAGAAGATGACGACAAGGCGACCACCAATCACGACCTCAGCATGATCAAGTCGGTTTTTTTTGCAGGCCAACATTCCGTTCGAGGGGATTTGGGACGGACGCCATGGCAAGAAGCGCCGAGATGGGCCGCGCGTACTAAAGGTCTTCACGAATTCCGAGTCACGCCGCGATCAGTTCCTGTCCACATACTACAAAAACAGACCAATAGGCGCGGAAAGGAGCTTTTGCCAACGCGATCTGACCATCACCGAGCAGAAGATTGACGGGATGGCCCGCAAAGAAGCGTTTCGACGAAATCTCACAACGGGAGAATGGCTTTGGATGGTGCGCAACCTCGAGCTCATCCAACTCCCCGGCCCGACTTATTACGTGTTCCACCCGACGACTGCCAGCAAGGCCACCATCGCCAACTCCCCTGCTCCACAGGAAGCAAGTCTGCTCGCAGAGAGCAGCCAGCGCTCTTCAAAGCTCCCGATTCCACTCGATGTACATGTAAGTACGGTCAGGCGCACCATGTCAACGATTGCAAAGCCAGTTGTTGGTCGTTAATTTCCCAAAATGTGCACTTTTTAAGCAATAAATTAAATGAACTCAGTTATCTTATTTCTCAAAATTCTTGCACTATTTTTTCCTTTAGGGAAACTTGGCTCACACCTGGCTTTGGCGATAGTGAATTATGCTCGTTGGCCCAATTCCAAGTGTTTCACAGTGATCGAATGTACAAGGGAGGCAGAGGCGTGCTCGTTCTCGTTCCCTCTAATATGTCCACCTTTCAACTAGGTCAACCAATTTCGAATCCAACCTTTGAGGCAATAGCTATTAAAATAAAATTTAAATACTCCTACTTAGTACTTATATCTGTATATCGCCCTCCCTCAGTAGGCAGCCAGTGTGGAGACTTTGCAGAACTTTGGCAGCAGTATTTCAACTCTCTTAAATTAAAAGACACACCATTTCTCATCATTGGCAACTTTAACTTTCCATCAATTAACTGGAAGGACTACAGTGCCCCTGGGTCCTCTGCGGCATTCGATTTTGTATCATTCTGCTTGGTTAACGGGCTCACCCAACATATTCAATCAACCATCCACAACCGTGGTCATATCCTAGACTTAGTTCAATCATCTGACGATCATATTATCTCAAACACTGATATATCACCTCCTGTTATTGGCAGCGATCACATGCAGATCAAAGTCAATCTTGCTATTGGAATGGAACAGGATAGCCCCAACTGAACCTTCTTCAACTTTCGTAAGGGAAATAATCACGCAATGCGGGACTCCTTAATATACTTTGACTGGTACACTCATTTCGCTAATTGTGCATCCTTCATAGAAATGTATGACAAATTTTGCGCAATTATGATCTCCCTTATTCGCAAATTCGTCCCCAAATTACCATCCGAGGCCAGGGCAAGCAACGACGTTGGCCCAAGTCTATTCGTAAATTACAGCAAAAGAAACGTATTCTTTACCTACGCTATAGACAGCAACCATCCTCAGAAAATAAATTTGATTATAGAACTATATGTATCGAATTTCGACGAGCAACCAGGAAACATATTCTCAATCAAGAAACTTAAGTTCTGAATAGCAAAGACGATTAAATATTCTGGTCGTTTATCAAATCCAAAACCACTTCTAAATTACCTATACCCCCACTAATAGTAAATGATGCTGTAATTACGGATAGTCTCGAAAAAGCAGAGGCCTTTAATCAGTATTTCATTACCAATTTTACATATGACAATGGACAACCTCCCCCTCCCCTCTCTCGTCGTATGAACAGACAACTGTCCTATTGTTCATTTGATCCAGAGACTGTCTTTATAGCACTATGCAATCTCCCACGCAAAACCTCTTTCGGACCCGACCATTTACCACCCCTACTGCTGCGAGAGCTCGCCTCAGTAATTAAATTGCCTCTCTCAATAATCTTTAAAAAGAGCTTTGAAAGCGGCATCCTACCACCAGTCTGGAAACAAGCTAAAGTAACCCCAATCCACAAAAAGTCCTCTAAATCTGCAGTCTCAAATTATCGTCCCATCAGCCTTACTTCAGTGCCCTGCAAAGTATTTGAATATATCCTCAATCAGTCTATTACTAAACATACGAGATCCACTGGTGTACTGTCAAATGCCCAATACGGTTTCCTGGCTGGTCGGTCAACTGTTATTCAATTACTGTTAGCTGCTGATGAGTGGGTGGAGGCAATAGACAATGGAAATCTTGTTGACATTGCCTAATTAGATTTCGCGCGTGCCTTTGATAGCGTCTCTCACCAAAAACTGATCACTGTACTTGATCAAATTGGTCTACGTGGTAATATGTTAACTTGGATCAGGAACTATCTCTCAGGAAGGTCCCAAAGAGTCAGAATTGACAATAAATTCTCGTCCTCCATGCCGGTCACTTCTTCCACACCCCAGGGCACTGTACTCGGTCCTCTACTCTTCTTCATTTATATTAATGAATTACCAACTATAGTTAAACATTGTTCTGTCTATCTCTTTGCCGATGACTGCAAAATTCACTTTGCATTTCCTCGCGCCGCTGCAGTATCAGCATAACAGGCAGATCTCAGCGCTATCTTAGATTGGGCAAACGCCATGCAACAGACTCTTTCAGTTGAAAAGTGCGCCATTCTCCACCTGGCTTCTAGAAAACAAACTCAGAATTTCTCCTACTCTCTTGGTAACATTAATGTTAAAGCCAAACCTGTGGTTCGCGATCTGGGAGTTCTTATCAGTAGCAACCTTAAATGGTCTAATCAATGCAGAGAAGTAACCAGAAAGGCGGGATATTATATGTGTCAACTATATCGTTCATTCGAAACAAAATCAACAGCCTTTCTGTTACAGTTATATAAAACTTTTGTAAGACCTAAATTAGATTATGCCACCCCTGTTTGGTCGCCATCATTAAAAAAGGACATACTTTTAATAGAATCTATTCAACGTGCATTTACTAAACGAATACCAGAGCTCAACCGCCTCCATCTGTCATACTCGGATCTGCTCTCGTTTCAAAAATTAGACCGCCTTGACCTACGACGTTTGAAAACTGATCTTATTTTGGCCCATAAATTACTCTACAATCAATGCGATGTTAGTCAGACTGAGGTATCCAAATTGCTCCCATTCCACATGCAGTCTTCTATGAACTATGAAGGACCCAGAATTAGAGGTACTAACAAATACAGCAGAGCCGAACCGAGTATGATAATGAAGCTGGCTTTAAGACAAAACCGAACCAAAATTAGAGCACACTTTTTTAGTAACAGAATAATAGAACCGTGGAATAGTCTTGATGCTGAAATTAGAGCAACAGGCAATCCAAAAAAGTTAAAAATATTTAGATAACAAGATACTTAATCAAAAAATTTTTAATCTTATGCCGTTTCTTGGAGACTATACTAGCTATGACATAGTATACAGTTATCCTTAAAAACGCTTTATTAGTTTGATACTAATAAACTAATAATATCAGGGATGGCGTTAGACGCCGGGAACGTGCGCCGCCTTCCCCTCTCTTCCACGTGTTTTGTTGGTTTTCTTTTTGTTTTATTGCTTTGGTTGTAGTTCCTTTTGTATTCTTCGTTTTGTATTTGTTGTATGTATTTTGTATTCCATGGAAGAGTAAAAGATCTGAACTGAACTGAACTGATGGTTGTCAAAAACGATGGTGACTAATATGTTGAATTAAAGATGTTTTTGAGAAAGTCGCATATACTGTATATACGGAAATAATGGCACACGCGGAAATAGGGGCACACTGTATAGGGCGATCAAAACAATATTTGCACAGTGCCAATATTTCCGGAAATACGGTAATTGAATTTTTTTGCAAATTACTAAAGCATTTTTTTCAAAGGTTTGATAGCAATGTGTTTGCACCTGTATTTAAACAATCAATATACCAGTTGGCATAGAATATTTCACTCTCTTATTTGAACCGAGGAACGCAAAAAATATGCACACAGTGCAAAGATATAGCTCTACAATTAAGGCCTGCGAAAACGACAGTACTTATGCAAAGACCTGATATAAAGCATGGAAAAATGGAATTTCGATAATAGTGCAAGATTCCGTAATTTGCTGGGAATAAAAATTTAAATTTAGACGCCACTCTAGATATTGAGGGTGGCTAAAAAAAACATTTTGCTTCAGCATTCTGGGGAAAAATGAGTGTTAGGCCAAAACGATTACACCGTTAGATAGCCCGTGGCTTGATTTCGATTGGGGTAGTTTTTTTTTGGATCCGTCCACTGGGGAATCCGGTAGGGCTGTAACGGGGGTGGGGTTTTCAAAAAGTGGGGGGGGGGGAGGGGGTCGGGGTTTAAGAGTCGGGGTCGGGGTTTGTCAGGGTCGGGGTTGATTTCAAAAGTCGGGGTCGGG
>NIUQ01003904.1:0-15590 GCA_002796945.1 Plectus sambesii
AAGAACATTTTGTTTCTGGTCGTTGTGTACCGCTCCGGCGAACACGCTATACTGTAGGGCGTTGATAATTATGTTGCGATTCGATTTTGGACTCGGCTTCGAGAACAGCTTCAACGCTGAAACCAACAGAACATTTTGACATACAACAACACTTTCATGTCCGTTTCATAAACACACGTTGTGCTATTGGCGCAATCATAAACCTCGCTCTTCAACGTTTAGCTTACTAATCTTAGAGAGGAGAAAAATAGTTACAACTTTAGATTTAAACCCGCATGACCGTCATCAAACTGGTCCTTTTCTTCGATAAAATACCGCCAGAATACATCAACAAGAGCACGCAAAAAAATGACGCGTAAATTAACAACTAAATAAAAGTGGACGCACTTGGCTCGGCGATAGAGCTGACAGTCATGACGTGGCGACCGACTGAGTCCATGTTCTCGTCGACTGAGCCAGGCGTGTCGACGGCGCTGCTCTGCGGCCTGTTTCGCGGCGGGACGGCGCGTTGTTGGCCGGGCACCAGTTGGCTCTTGGGTCGGACCACTGGAGGCTGACTGTGGCCGCGATTCGTGCGCGGCGTCGTATTCGCCGAGCCGCTCGTCGGCGTCGCCATATTACGGTCGAGCGCCTCCTGTTCGGCCTTCCTTCGCTGGTACTCTTCCAACACTTTTTGTCTGCAAAATTACTCGCGAGTGAGCTAAGAGGACATAATAAGTAGGGCGCGAGACAAGCTATGCGGCCCATTCGAAAAGTTCAAGAAGTCATGGACGACTAACCTTCGCATCTCTTTCTCGAACTTTCTATTCTCTATCATTTCCATTTTCTTCTGCTCCTCCATGCGTTTTTCGGCATTCTTTGCTTCTATTTCTTCCACTTTTTGATCGATCTGCTCCTTTCTGCGCAACGTCTTCGCCATCAGAGCTTCCCGTTTAGCCTCCATTTCTCGCGTCTGAATATGACATTCTATGACTTAAGAACGCACAAAGTCATCGCAAAATTAAAAGACAGAAGGGGAAGGCGTATCTTTTCATAGTCAGAATACAATTTTAGCTCAATTCAATAGATTTTAACTGTCCTGGTTCACACTCGAATTTTAAATGATCGCTACGGATGGCGGTTTTATGAAATAATCATTTACCAAGTAACGCTTTAACATGATAAATTGACCAAGGGATGACGATAAGCAGGGAGTACTTTTTTACAATTATTATAATATGAAACTGACGCGTCTGCTGGCGTTGGAGTCGGTCGCCACTCCTTCGACGACGAAGCCGGCAGGTGAACGATCTCTGACGGGCTGTGGCTCTTCCGATTTGGCTTTGCCCGGCGGTTGCAACGTCGCGGAGGACGAAGGCGACGGCTGCGTCTGCGACTGCGACATCGAGAGCGGCTTTGGAGAGCCGATGCTGCCGCCGCCCGAAGACGAACTGTCCGCTGCAATAATACGCGATTATTCCTTCAAGTACGCTGATCTCTACTCCAAATAGAACATTTTCAATGCGATAAGAAATTACAATAAACCGCGATCACCATCGGGACGGGCCAATATTGATGCAATATTCGCTTTGCACAAAGCGATGATAACAACGCTCCAGTGCGCTACCAACATTTTGGTTGCAACCCGTGTTCACAAGGCAGCAATGCAATTTTTTGCTCGCGGCGTACGATCAAATAAAACCGATCGCGCGCCGCATGCCGCAAGTGTTGCAAGCCGTAACATTGTAATCACAGCTTAAAGAAGGGTAGCACCGGCGAAAACTGATTACATATGCGAATCATCGGTAGTTGAATGCTCGATTTAGTCGCGATCACCACTGTTTAGCACATGTTCTGCGATGAGGTAGAGATGGAGCCGAGAGAGAAGTTGGATACCTTGATGCGCCCACGAGTCGGAGCCCATGCGGGCGAATCCGCTCTGCGCGTGCTGTCCTTGATGGTTGGGCGAAACGGCGTAAAAGGCCGGCTCCTGCACCGACGGGTAGCTCGGCGGGCGCGATCCTTGCGAAGATGTTCGACTCGATCGCGCCGCCGACAGCGCAGATGGTTGCATGTACATGTGCGCTTGCTGATCGTACATCGACTGGCGATCGTCCACATTCATTCCGTCCTGATAAACCACCTAAACATTAAGAATATAACAATATATAGCATCGGCGTAAGAAAATCAACAGCGGTGACGGAAACGAGATCCATCGAGATGTACGGCACAATTTTATTGTCAAATCGAAATGGAATAGTTCACAAAAAGCAAATAATTCAAAAGGTTGACGCATTTATGTGAGCTGGGAGAGACTGCGCGAATTGCGCTCCAGTTCGACACCCAAGGATGCGCAATTGGCATCTTCTGTTCAAGAAGATGTCGTGAATTTGAGAACAACGTCGACCGAGTAGGTTTCGCATGATATCCACACGCGTGTATATTTTACGTGCGCTAATGTTCAGGCTATATATTATTGCACGTGTCGCTATAATCGGCTGGTTATCTAATTTCTTATCGAATTGTAAAATCAAGTTGCTTAATTAGGTAATATTGCAGAGAAGAGGATAAAATGAATACATCGTGGTGGGAGACGACTTGCGGGACGATATCCGGTCGATTAACGAGATCCAATTCGCTCTTGACGAAAGTTTGATTCTCCCACGTGCGCCGCGTCGATCGAGCGGGCTGACCCGGTTTGTACGCCATTCCCCAGCTCGTCAGATTGCGATTCAGTTCCAGCTGAGGATCTAACCGACTCGCCGCCGCCTGCTCATCGTGCAAGCTGAAATTTTGACAATTATTAGTCAAACACTCTGTCATTACTCCCTGCCAACCAGATGGAAACATGCCAATTTTGTGCTAATCACAAATTATTCAAAGTATACATGAAGTACTTTTGATTATTACGGATTAATAGGCAAAAGGCAGGTTCCGTGAACGTTAAAAACAGGAGAGAACAAGTCAGCAACAAAAATTATCTTACGCGAAAGAAGTGCTCGAAATAAGACAATATATGAGGGGGTGGAGAGATAAAAGTCTTCTCGTCTAGAATCGTTTAATTTAGGCGTTTTTCTGTATGCCCAATGACATTCTAAATTCGTTTACTATATCATCAGTTATATATCATCACTGTAAGTAGAATACCTTCGCGCGTTGCTTAGGCTCGCGACGAGGGAAATAGTCAATATGGGATGATGCTGGAGAAACTATTTTGCTCCGGATTTAAGACTACAATGTTTAACGGTTGACGATCAAAATTGCGCACAATCTTCGAGAATACATAATTTCGTGTCAATTCTTGATAATCGTATGATAAACAACGATTATCGGCAGTTGCTTTAGCGAACTAACCGAAATGTATTCGATCCGACGGCGTACGACGACTGAGAGGGGGACATGGACAGGTCGACGGGTGGCTGCGGTTCGCCGTGCGAGACGAAGAAGCCCGACGCAGACGGCGGCGATACGCTTAACGGGACGGTTGGTTGGGCGACGGCGAACGGCTGGGCGTAGATGCGCTGCGACTGGTGGTGCGGCGGAAGGACGGCGCTCGAGAAAACCACCGGCTGCGACACCGCGTGCGACATCATCGACGTCGGCTTGTCGTCCATCTGCCGCGCCAGATGCTGCTGCTGCGCCGACATCCGCTCCACCTTCTCCTGAAAAGCAAAGTTGAACGCTGTGGCGAGGTATTGTCAGATGTAACAGCGACGAGTCTAGCCGACCCTCGCCGCGCCCATCATACTTTGCGCATCATACGCGCATATTCTTACGGATCCAATGCCGCTTATATGTTCGCACAAAAGCTATATTAGTAGCGCGTATACGGGCGCATCCATCTCGGCAAAACGACTGAACCGACCTGGAGCGTTTGGACGGTCTTGTTGAGCGCTTCTATCTGCCTACTGCTGGGGGAGTCGACCGCCGCTCCGTTGCCGGCGTCGCTCGTCGCGCGCAACCTTCTCATCGGAGATCCATTCTGGTCACCGGGCAGGTTGAGCTTGTCAACGGCGCTCGGTACATTCTTGCCCATTAACGTGAAGAACGCCTCCTTGCCCTTCTGTTGCCGCTCTACTTCATGCAGTGAGCTGAAATAATCCAAACATAGAAAATGTTCTCTGCACAAATTGCTAAAAACTTGACCAGTCAGACAGGACCAAAGCGGTAGAACTTTGCAACCCCCCCTTCTTTCTTTCTTTCTCTCTCTCTCTCTCTCTCTCTCTCTCTCTCTCTCTCGCGGCAAGTCGGAGAAAAATAGAAAATACCGACATATTTTTATTTCTATTTCAGAACAAAATATGAGGTTCTGCGCCAATAAATTAACAACTTTTTTTGGGCAGCATTCTCCTCCATATGTATTATGTAGTCATAAAATCTTTCAACTACTGATCTCCAATATATTATATATTGTTCAATAAATGTATAGTTAAGGCATTCAAACGGGTATGTTATGAAACCGCCAGATTTTGCGCCTAATCTGGTGTTCTAGAAATGTGTTAAGATAACAACTGATTTATGGTTGATCGACTATTTTACTTTTATACGAAAGCAGGGACTTTTTTGGTTAGTGTTGCTATCAAATTTCGCAACTTTATTTGAAGAAATATTCATGCGCAAGAGTAAATTTGTCAAGTTTCAGCAAAATCGGAAAAAGTTTGCTCGAATGACCGAGGGAATAGAGCGCCAAGGACTTCTGCAATTACCCAGAACACGCACAGCGGCACAAAACTCGTGATAATGCTATTTGTGAAAGTCAAAAAAGAGTCAAAAAGAGTTGATTATTTTAGAGATAAAGAAATGGGAGGAGACATACGATTCGAGTAGCTTGCGGCGTTCATGCTCGCGTCGCTTCTCCTCAAGAGCGAGACGAATGCCGGCGCGCGCCGGCATCGAGTCGCTGCGCAAATACGACTGCGCCATGAGGTTTTTGTCCGGACTTCGTTGCATCAACTCGCCAAAGTTGGTCGTGGGCGATTTCACAAACCCGCCCGTCGGCGCCGTCTTCTTTGAGTAGGTCTGGTACCGAAGCGAGTCAGTGCTTCTATAATGAGTCAAACTTTGCTTCATGCCAGTAAGATACTGCGGGTAATGGACGGCAATCGCCCCTAACGAATTTCGAACATAGTGAGCAATCGTGGTAAATGTTTCAATGAGACCGCAAAAACGTCACTCTACAAGTGCGCGCAATATTCGATCAGTGAAAAGGTGGTCGAAAATCCCTCAAACTGCTGGTGCACTATGAAATTTTCAATGAGAAACAATGTTATAAAAGTGTTCTTTGCCATTGTCATATCACTCTCTCAGAGTCCCATTGGCGGTATATTTTTGTCCTTTAAAATGAAAGATTTACTCCAGCTTGTGGTAAAAACTGATCACAGCTGTTAAAAAAGATAAAACGTTATTGGCAAATTAATCTAGTTCGACTGACGCGCCGTGCCATGCAAAATTGAGAACTCAAGGACACAAAAAAATGAAGCTTATATAGATTTCATTTAATCAACTGTGTCATAAGGCCATCGAAGAAAAAAGACATACCGATTGGTCATAAGTGAGTCGGCAGAGTTCATTAGCGAGGGCGAGACGCCTGAAATAAACGGAAGCATGTCTTCGCACGCGTTCTCCAGCCGAATGATTGTCAACAGAAAAAAATAGATTCAGTTGCTGTAGAACACAGCGTGCAACGTGGCGGCGGCCACGACTGCGACGCGCGCCGCCGCCGCTGAGCACAGCAATGTACAAACTGGTAGAACAGAGCTGCCGGTGAATGATGGCGCAAACAATTTGACGAGCGTTTAACCGCTATTCAATTATTCAATTGCTCCTCTCCCATCCATACGCCGGGTTGCCAAAATCAATTCATACGCAACGCGCGCGCTACCTGACCAGAGTACTCGTTGCGCCACATTTAGCTATGCCCGTTGTATACGATTAAATGTCAAATATCAATCAATTTACAATTTTTATAACGGGAAAAACCGTAAAGAAAAACCGAAGCCGCTATGAGCAAGGAAGTTGAAACAAAGTCTGCTACATTTCGCCAGCTGTGATGGCTATTCGGGTGCACTCTTCGGACGCCCGCAGAGAATGTCTTACGATCAACCGCTATGCTGCTTTCGAGAGGACGCGCAAGAGGTTTGTGTAAAAAGTCAATGAAAACCGGACGAATAGTCGTCATTCGGTAGCATTATGACATTTTTGTCTGAACAGGCGGGTGCGAGCGCTCGATTATCAAGCGTACTAAGACCATTCTACCATACTCAACGACCTTCTACCCAACTTTTAGTCAATCGTATTCATAAAACATTTCATTAAAAAAACAGCCTGCGTGCCCGCAACCGATTCGTAACAAAATTGTTTACATTGGCATAGCGCTCCTCTACCGGCAAACACGACTATTTGTGCAAACTGCTACCGAATCAGTCACGAGCATTGACCGAATTTTAAGAATTCCTTTTGACAATACTTTAAGGTGTCTCTTTCAACTACAACATCCCGTACTAGAATATGTTGCAAAGAAGCCGAGATAAAAAGAAAAACAATATTTCATCTTTAAACGTATGAAAAAAAACCAAAATAAAGCACGGGCCCGTGACAGGCCGGCCTTAAGGGCCAGGATCGGATGAGGAATAGCCCGACGAACTTACTTGACATGCCAGTGGTGGCTGGAAGAGTGTGCTTTACGCGAGGAGGATGCTGACTGCGATTTTGACGATTCTGCTGGCGTAAGTCGGGAATGGCTTGAATAGGAGCAAACCTTCGCGAACCCGGGACCGCGGGCGGACTGCTTACAGCTGAAAAATTTATATTATGTGTGCAAAACTCTCAAACATGTTGTTAGAGACATCAAGCTTTCAACGCTGAGAGCAGCTTGACTGAGACAATGTCGAGTAATTTACAGAAACCTTTTCAAAGTGAAGTGACAGTTTTGAAGAATTTAAATCTCACATTATAATTGTTTGGTCAAACAGTTACATATTGATAATATTCTATAAATCTTGCTTGTACAAATATGCGGTATGAGAATGGTAACGCGGTCGAGAATGAGGTTATTAGCATCTGACTGCAATTTAGAACTGACGATAGGAAGATTTTAGAGGGCGCGGGGACGTAAATCGAGGTACCGGTGGGATGAATTAATTCAGACTGAAGCAAAAGTGCGCTCATAACGCTATATATGAGCGACGATAACGATAGCCATAACTTCTTTGTTAACGAATGCGGCATTATGTGAAGCGAGTGGCAATTCATTTCGGTCAGATCTCATTGGCCAATTGAGATCGCTACGTAGAGGCTAAATGCCATCGGATGATCAATCTAATATTCGATAACTTTTCCTATTCGTAAGTATGCCTCGAATAAAGTCACTTACTTGCTGCCCGCCCATTGTCCCCCTCGAAGAACTGGAAGAGGTCTGCCAAAAAAGCGTTGACATTCGGTTGAAGATTTTCATGGAGGTATAAAATGTCTTCCGTCGCAAAGTGAAATGGATTCCATGGTAGATGGCGCTCGCAAAACTGCCTGAAATTAGAGAAATATAGAAGAAATTGAGTAGAGAGCGATCAATCTCGAAATCGAGCATTCTGATAATTACATTCGATTGAATAGTTTATACAATATTGAGTTTTATAAAAATAGGGCGCAGAATCAGTCGTTTAGGCCGCAGTAACCATTAAACACTACACATTGGCATAAATGTATAACCATGACAGTTTATGCACAGTGGCGATTATATTTATCGCCAATTATTTTATTTAATAATTAGCTTAACCTATAAAAATGGATCTGGGAATCTCAAGGGAGATAGCAGTCAAATGTATTTATAGCCCGTGTTGTAAACGTTTTTTTGCTCACTACCCTACACATCCTCCACGATCATAATTAGCAGTATATGACTTTCGCTGTGTGATCAAGCAGAGCTGTAGGAATAAAACAGTACTTACTTGAGTAAACTGAGATTGTATGCACAGTCGCCAATACCCATGGGATCGTTGAAGCAGATTGCTAAAAAGGCATATTTGACATTTTCACATACAATTTATGCGTATAGGGCAGTTCCGAAAATAAGAGATATTTGTTTTCAAATCCTTCGTAAAAGCGTGAAAATATCTCAAAAACTAAATAGAGCAATATTCAGTCTGATTTTTTCCTCTGCGGAAGGAATGAACGAATGTTGCTGATACGTACATTCCATTTTGAGCTGCTGAGGTTTATAGAAGGCGATAAGAGCGCAGACACAGGCGCCATCGCACATATCCTCGTACAAGTCCTCCATTTCGGGGACGACTGGCGCCGATGCGACGTCGTTCGAGTGTCGACCGGCCATCGGCACCTTCTCCATGTCGTCTCTAACCAGCAGGCAAATCTTGTTGATCCAAAACAGCAGAGCGTCCACTGGATCCATCGGTTCCTCTCGTTTATCCACCGATGTATACTGCCTGAAGAGGTACAATTTAATGACATCAGTATTCTTTTTTTGCTAATTATTGTAACTTTCGTCCAGGGTGCTTTTAAACTGGCAAAAATCAACGCAAAAAGTTTTCTGACCGCGCATGATTAATTACACATTTGCAAGTAGAAATGAAATGAGACTAAAATTAATCAATATTAGGCGAAAAGCGTCACGATTTACACTCAAAGCATATCAAAGAACCACGAATAAATTACTCCGGATCGTCCCCAGATCGGCAATTTGCGTTCGAAGGTACAGTGAAATTCGTTTATAGCGGTTTTTTCGGGACCGGCACTTTCTGACCGGTATATCCGAAATTCGTTTATACCGGTAATTTTGGCCGGTCCCCCAAATACCGGTATAAGTGAATTTCACTTTATTTACAAAAAAATCCGTCATTTTGTTCATACATGCACAAATAGTTAAAGTATGCTAGTTTTACAGTTTTTTTCTTTTTTCTTTAGCGTTTGTACCGCTTTTCGCAGTGTCCGCTTTTTGCTGGTGGGTATGAACCCGCCATTAGGATAGCGACTGTAGAATACCCGGTCGGCCGTCGCATGCCTGTCACCGGGATGGTGGCTCTGTGGAAACCACCGCAGCATAGCTGCTTCCAATTTCCCGACCCACGGAGGGATGAGCACCTTGGTTGGGTGAGGGGCCGCCCTCAGCGGGAATTGAACCCGCGTCCTCGAGATTGATGAGTGATGGTTTTTTAGACCACTACACCAATCGGCCCACTATGTTAGTTTTACAGTATCTTATCAATTTTTATAAAATGGCATAAAATGCGCATACTTGACGGCGTCCACTGCTTTTCTGATGTTGATCACTTGACGCATATGAGCAGTCATTAGGCCGTCAATGATGGATAAATGGCCGGTCTAAAAATATCCGTTTTCAATTGTTGTATATGATGACTATTTTTAAAGATATTGCTTAAAAGTGAATCTCTTTTTTGGTTAATTTACAGAATTCGTGCTGAATGAATCTTCAATAAAGATGCGCCCTACATGTTGCAGAAAAATATCAATAATTTAGAGCGCATTTTCATATGGCGCAAACTAAAGTTCGGGCGGGTCGCACATAGATTCCCTAGTGTTCGATTTGCATTCGGCTATAAATCATTGATACCTGTGACATTTATCAAAAGATATGAAAGAAAATAATTATTCAAAAGAAATTAACCAAATCTATTCAACTTAATTACATCAAAGTTCGATGGAACTTGATTGTCAGCATAGTTGAATATTAACGCTGTTTTGTGGTTAAATTTGATTATAACTGGTTAAGAGGTGAAAAAACTCGGAATAGTCCCGCTCTGTGAACTGATTCTATGACGAAGCCGAGTAGAAGAAAAAAACGCTGACCGGTTTCCAGGGATTGTCGATTGTAAGCATAGTTTCCGTAACGCGAGCATTGTCGTGAGTATCGACGACTTCGATGGACGCGCGCTGAAGAGCCTGAATAACGGCGCCGTGACTCTGCTGAAGGAACGCCTGGTCCTGGAAGATTTTGGCCGCCGCCTGGCAGTATAACGAGCCGCTCGTCAGCGAATTCAAAACTGCCGGTTGCAAATGCAATACACCCTGCAAATAATGTATCATACTGAAAGAGTTTCAATAAAGTGGCTGTCCATACTCTGCCAAAATAGAAAGAATAAAAATTTAAAGGTGTTGATAAAAATATTTGAAACCGCAGTACATGTACAAAATTAACATCAAGTTCGTGGCCATGCGGTTTATCAACAGTTTTAGCGCTGACATTCTGAGTACCAGTTAGGTATCATTGCCAATTTTAGGTCTGAATGCCCCAAGTGTTGTTATGGCGGAAATGACCTGGAACCGTTCCCTTAATATCACCTTTTCAGAGGTCAAACATCAGTTCGGCAATTATGAAGCCACAGTTTTTAATACTGCAATTAGCATGCATTGCAAAGAAAAAGAGTGAGGATAGGAACAAAGGGGTTCTTAAATCGTGACTAGGTTCGCTTAATAAATATTCGCCAAGTCTTCGAAATGTTCGCTATCAAATACATTAATTTCGNGCTGGTCAGGAATGTTGCGCTCATAAACTTTCGCTATCAGCCACCGGACAGAAGCGCGTAACTTGCCCTGTAAAAAATGCCATATTCACAAACCACACTTTTTTTACCATTCAAAATTCATCATTGCATCTTTCAATCGACCGCTATCGACACACTTAGTTTCAGATGCAAAAAAGTGGATACCTCTTCAATATTATATGAATCGAGCGGGATGATTTCTGGCACATCGTGATTGCCCAGACTCGCTTCGTCGTCGTCATTGTGGTTGCCATTCATTATTAACGCCCCGACTTGTTCACTCGGTGCGCCTGAAATCCGAAAAGTTTCTGATATGTATCATAGAAGCTTCGATCAGAAATTAGAATAGTATATTAGTGATGGGGCGTATGAAGGGGCTACACTCGGGGCACAAGTGCGCACAGCTCAGCGGCTCCCGAAAAATCACCCGGAGCCAAAAATCCAATTCAGTCACTTAAATGGAGATTCGCATATAGCAAATATATTTAAACCACAAAACTTCGAGGTCTATAGACGGTACTAGTACCTGGCCATTCAGTTAACACTAGCAATAATCTAGTCTACTAGTCCGCGTGACAAAAGCCTACACATATCGAAGTTGCGTTCACGACGAACGTTGCCATAAATTTTGCTACTTTAGCTAGGTTTTGTACATATAATTGATCTTATATAATGCAAAAACCATAATGCACTCGCGGGGATAATGAGTTTACAAGTTTTCCAAAATTTTGCACCTAAAGTCGTAGGAAACCGTTGCAAATACAGCGAAAATATCCTTCATGAAGTAGATAAATATATATTAAATTTATGAACCATAGCGAATATTTGACAGATTCTTTGCAGTTCGCTATATGAACAGACGACTGCATTAGTGTGCACAGCGATAAATTTTTACCGGCCATTACAAATTTAATAACTCATACCCGCAGCTTCAAAAAAGTGTCAGATCTTCAATTCTTCTTGATGTGGTACAAACCGGTTTCAGCTTGTGTCGACGAAATTGGACGATTTCACAGTTTACAATTTCGTTGCAACATGTTTGGTTAAATCTTATGCATCTCAATAGAGCAGTGTGATCTTCTTGGCTAAAAGTTTTTAGTTACAGTAATTTTTACCTCTGATGGTTTCTAAATAAACAGAAATGCAACAAGAAAAACTTTTTTGCGTGTGTACTATCGCAAATATTGTTTTAAGATAAACGCGCGCGAATAGAGATTCATTGATACGGATTGACCCATTCTAGAAGTTGCGACGATCAAATCGTGTAAACAGCTGCAATCGCTAGATAACTATGACACGATCCACTAAGTCTAAATAACCAAAAAAATTGTTGATGACTAGACACAGAATAGCCAGAGGCGTTTGCTCCGCTGGCTGTCAACTCTACAAGAAACGATGCTTCACAAAAATTGTTTACCGAATTATTTACTATTTTGCTTCCGACTAAATTTGCGGGTGAACTTCTGGCTAACTTCAAGATTTAGTCGGGTCTATGATTTAAATGTTGCTACAAGCTAGGAGTGGGGTTTTGGCAGAGGTCTCTGCTAAAGTTTTATTCGTCGTGGATCATCGTTTCCATACCGCAGTAACACACGGCCAGCTCAGATGTCGTTTCTACAGTAGACGCATCATCCATTTCCCGCTATTTCACTTCGTTGGAGGTTGCCGCACGAAACCGAAAATGGCAGATTCGAAATCGAATTTGATCAGGAAGAAAGGAAATTGTTGCAGGCGCTCAACAGCTTTTGAGGACGATGCTCCACAACAATCGCTCACTTCTTTACATGTGTGACAGATTTGCTTTGCGATCTCGGTTGCGTAGGTTAAATTTAGAGCTTACTACTATTGACTTGGGCGTAGTTTCGATTTGACCTACAATTCCAGCAACGGTTAAAATGGACGATAGACTTTTTTCATCTATAGATGATCAAGAATAACTACGAAATTGGTATCATTTAAAAATGTTTAACACTGTAGCAAGTTTTGGTAGTTGCAAAAGTTGTCGCCGATTTTCAACAGTTATTCTGTCAAGTCTGTTATGGGCTTGAAAGAGTTTTAGCGACTGATATGAACCGTATAGTACGCCAAGTATCGATGCGAACATATTGTAATGCTTAGGAATTGACCATTTACCCTGCAGCTCTTTTCAGCCCTTTAGGCTGCGACTGTTGACGGAGTGGTGCATCGTCCCTGTACCGCTTTCGATTGCGAGTTGGTTGAACAGCTATAGCTGTAAGGCCGTGATCCTTGGTGGATATATTTTGAATTAGCACGATAGAACAATTGGAAGGCTTTTGATAGCGCACATTCAATTAGGTGTAGGCATGAGTATGAGTGAGCGCAAAGAGGACGCTAGAGCTCGACTTCGGACTGACTTCCATAGCGCCGTTAACATATTGTAACTGTCGTCGAAATTTAATTCCGACCTTGGCCTATCATTGATACGGAGTGATTTTTGCACAATGCAATGAAAGCCAATTGTATGCAGCTCCGAGAAGGTCTGCAAGTATCGTCATTTTGGCTAATTGAAAAGACCTCTTTCGAAGTTTCGAGATTTCTGAGGCCGCTAAAATGCACAAAATATTGCTCTTCGATAGTTTGGCGCAAAGTGTGGCAACGTTATTCTCGCAAAAGCTTTCTATTATTTATATTTAATCGTGAAATTTAATCGACTTGGACTTCTGGCACCAAAATTAGTTATCATTGATCAAAATAGATTACTGGTTGTGTCTAATCAATATTCAACTGCTTTAATTTGACTTTTTCCAGCGAACATCGGCTGCGCGCTGAATGTCGCGATGGAAGCGCCGTTCTCTTCATTCATTGGATGGCCGCGAGCGCACCATACTCCTAGACTGCAGCTGAATGTTCAACGACCTTTACTCATGCATGTCCCGCCGAGCCAGCAGCAGCGACAACAGGAGAACCTCTTTACTGGTACGAACAATATGCTCTTTCGCCAGTTATGGATGTCTCCCGTGAGACGCCCTTACGTTGTATTATATTTGGGATATTGTGCGTTTTTGCTCACAATATGGAGTAGTTCTGAAAACCGGCGTCGCTACCTACTGTAGGGTTAGAAATATTCGGTGGTCTTCCGAACCACCGAAATCACCGAAATTTAATACCACCGAATAATTTCTGCCCCTACAGTACTTGTATGGCATGTGTGCTATTAACATCTCTGATTACTTGAGCTAGTTATAACACTTTTTTCATAAATTGGTGCAAAAAGCGTGATTGAGAGTAATATTGGACATTTTCAGTGCCACCTCCATTTACTCCGTTCACTGCGCGTTTGCCCACCACATTGCCGCAGTCTATGGATGTATCTTCGCAACAGTCGATGGATGCATCACAAACAACCTCCACTTCTTACAATTATTCCAGACAAAATGCGGGAAAAGAGAAGACTCCCATGTGCCGAATCGCCGAACTAGCTCGATACAACCGCGTAAGTTACGAATAATAATAGTAATAGGATCGACGCCAGACTTGCACAGAATGCGGCGACACTTGAATGGGTTCTGCAGCGATAGCAAGCTGAACTATAGATGTCACTGTGTGTATCACTGCAACAGAATTATAAGGAGCTATTCAGGTTTATCGAGTAGCATGAACTTTTCTTCATAAATCTTGTCGTAGCCGGCGCAAAACCTGAGATCCCGATTGCGCCAGTTCACTCATGCGCCTGGTTGACGTTATGATACTTTAAACGCGAATGCGCACTCTAAATAGTCTAGACTTTTTTTATCAAACAAATATAGGTACTGTGCTCGAATTGCACGCATATGATACTAATTGACGCACACGTGAATTGGCCTCGCCAGAATTTTTGGCTCACGTAGGATTTGCGTTGTATATGTAAGACGATTTACTTATTCGTCTTTTCGCAGCTTTGAGCTTGAATTCAATTGATCAATTTCTGCCTGTCAAGTTTGTCTCTACTTGAATAATGCAACTGCGTACTGAAGCTGCAGGAAAACCATCTCAGTAAAATACCTTGTTTGAAAGATTTCCAAATTGTTAGGTAAATGCAAGTATGTTCCTATTGCGCGTACGATGATATGAGAATATGAGTAATTTTAAAATGAAATCATGCAATAAAAATGATATTCTTTGTAAATTTTTTGATAATTTTTCATAGAGCAAAAAGAAACTCATTTCAGTAAACCGAATACCCACGGTGTAAATTCATTTAGTCTTGTTTAGATAAAGCACGAGTACAATCTGCTGGATGAAAGTGGTCCCGCTCATCAAAAGGTGTTCAGTGTGTCTTTGGTGCTTAAGGAAGGCGAAGTTTACACTGGTAAAGGTGCCTCAATCAAGAAAGCTCAGCAAGACGCCGCCGCCGTTGCTTGGGAAAGCACGAAACTTCCCAAACCGCCGCAACGCGCAACTCAACGCAGGCCAAGAGGTAATCCCATTTCGTTCATTATATTATAAGAGCTATGTATAATCGTGATGAAGTGTGAAACTACTGCCATTGAGCGTACTGTTTATTGACTTAGAGACCCCCTCAGTAGAGGCACGCATAACCATCCACTCTTAAATAACATATAGGTAACGAGGCCATTTCATTTCTTACCCATATCTCGATTAAGAGTTGGTTAAACTACGCAACTGTTGCTTTATATTCGATATGTCCAAGAGGGAGAGAAACGTACGGAATATCACCTTAAGAGGTGCATATGTGGTTAAATTGGCTCAAAAAACAAACTTGTCCCGTAACTTTCTAAAAATTTTGCAGTTTCTATGATGGGGAAATATCCAAAGTGATAAAAGAAACTGCTTACTGTTAAAAGAGAGTCTTAACGCTCAACATGTGATACTACATTTTACACACAGAGTAGTTTGCATGGCTTATTTTTGACTTTTGAAAGCAATTGGAAAGCAAGTAAAAATGGCTCGAATTTCTCGCATCAGTTCAATTTTTTAAGCACTTGAGAAGAAAGTTTCGAAATGTCTTAATCAGAATGCAAATGGTTATGAGAATAGTTCTTCTTTCAGACGCCGTCACACCAACCGTGATCGTCAATGCTTTTGCGTCTAAACAGAGTCTCACGCCTGTGTACCGAAATATTGATCCGCCAGTT
>NIUQ01003905.1:0-15545 GCA_002796945.1 Plectus sambesii
ACCTAGGTTCAACTGTCCAGGCAAACAAGGTGGCAGCCTCAAATGAAGTGCACAACAGGATTGGGTTTGCGTCAGCAGCCTTCAATGCCCTGAGCTGGTGTCTCTGGCGAAAGCAAAACGTGTCCTTGCAAACAAAGATGCGTGTGTTCAGAGCTACCACCATCCCGGCCCTTCTATATGGTTCTGAAACCTGGACTCTTCTTCAAGCCGACTCCAACAGGCTAGAGGTATTCCAAATGCGTTGCCTGCGGCGGATTCTGGGAGTGTCACTTCGCGACAAACTCAAGAACGATATCATCCGAACCCGCTGCGAACGACAACCAACTATCGAAGACCAGATAAGACAACGTCGTCTTCGCTGGTTCGGGCACGTGTGTAGAATGCCACAGCACCGGCTTCCAAACCGTGCACTATTCCATCGCAGACCAGCAACGTGGAAAATCCAGAAGAAAGCTGCCCGCAAGATCTGGCAAATGCAAGTTGCAGCAGACCTGGCAACTTCCAGGCTAAACATCGCGGAAGCACGCGAAAAAGCACAAGATCGTCGAGCCTGGCGACAACTAACGACAGCAGGACCGCAGCAGCAGCGAGCACCCACAGCGGCGTACTGGCTCCGGGGACAACCCCGCCCAGCCGCCAGCTAACGGGAGAAAAGAAAGACATATCTACTGATTGAGTAGTGGGCAGGAGGAAAAGTTAATCGGCTTTACCGTAGTGCCGCAGTCTTCGTGGGCAAACTTGAGCGAGTTGATGCGATTGCCGACTGAAGTGATTGCTTGCAAGCTCAGTTTGCGCTCTTCCGCCTTGTTCAGGAAATCGACGGCTGTTTTCGCTCTCTCTCGAACCCATTCATCATCGGCGGCCGCCGACAGACCGCGCAGTTCGCTCAAAACTAAAAAACGCACAGAAATGGCAGTGTTTTTAGGCGGGAAAATTGTTTGCATTCATATCTTCTTAATGGGAATGTTCAAATACCATTAAAAAATGTTCTCACTGAGATCCTGCAAATCAAAGAGCTTCCAGCTCCGCTCGACGATCTCGCGACGAATCGATGCATTAGAGGCACATATGTGCGAATCATGTTTTCGCTGTATGGCGGCACACTATGCACACAATATACTTCAAAAATTCACTAATTGCGAACTTAAAAGCGAATGAATTGATAGCGCATTATCAGTGATGATATGACAAGCTCTGTCTGGGCTTTAAAACTTATTAAGGAAGTTGGAAACGTTGAAGAAGTAAAAATAATACGAACGAACGGCGTATCCGATCGAAATGACCTTCCTACGGCAGTTAGAGGGTCTAATATTAGTTCGATTTTGAGCTAAACTATTTACATGGAATTCGCGATACAGAAGTATTCGCTATTAAAAAACATAAGAGTGGAACGCGGTTATTTAGAGCAAGACAGCAATTTCGAAAAACAAACGACATACCGACGGTGGGTAAGAGAATGGTCCACTTCTTGGCCTCGATGATGGTCTCCATAGTTGTCATGTGGTCAATGAAAGTATTCGTATCGGGTATTAAGTAGCTTGGCCGCACTTCGATCACCAAACCGCGCAAGTCCGCCTCTCGATTGCGCATCGTCTGAATCGGGACCATTGTACTGTCGGCAACAAAAAACATAACGCTTGTAGAACCGCAATCAACGATTTCAAATTTTCAAGATTTCAAATGCAGGTACAAAATACTACAATGAAAATGAGTTGTTATGTCAGATATATAATTGTTAAATTGATTATAAAATGCTGCTTATGTATCGCAACGGCGACTATGCCTCTGTCAGCACGCGCATAGCCAAGCACCTCGCGCTGCAAGCAAATAATTGCACAAGACGAACCTCTTTCACTCGTTCGTGCTTTCTCTGAAGACGAAGCTTGCGCTGTTCATCCGAGGCGTCCGCTTCATCTCCAGAGGACAATTGCTCGGCCGTTTCGTCTTCGTCCTGAAATCATCCATGCATTATGGATGCTAATCAATGTATCAACTGCGAGGATCGACGGCGTATCACAGTTTTCGACGCATTACGCAATTATTAATCAAATTTCAATGTCTTAAAAGAGCGCTATCAAAAAATTCAGCTGTCCAGAATAAAGATGGTAAAATACATCAGACGCTATAGATTAGCCCGAAGGGGTAACAGATTTAATCGCTCCATTCGTAAAATACTCTTTTATGATAAACAAAAGCTGCTGCAAAAGCGTTCAATAAAAAAACTTAAATTTAGCCAACTGCACGAATTCAACAGAGAAGAATCAGAGCAACGTACATCTGAAGCGTGCGCGCGCCGGGCGACGGGTGGCGGGGGACTCGAGCTAGAGCCGGTTTCAGTCGACACGAACCGACCGTTCTCCGTTTGGAAGCAGCGCAACTCCGAACCGTCCAAATACTCGGCCGCTGACAGCACACTGCGCAGTCGAGCGTGCAGAGCGTACACCGACTGCAAAGGCAATTTGAAAAACGTGTTCAATACTTAAGTAATTTAAGTCAAAGTAAATCTTCGAAAAAATGGATCGCTGAAAAAGCTACGGGGAGGATATCTCCGATTAGGCTCTCGGCTTAGAACAACATCCTGGTGAGCGAAAGTCGATGCTCACATCCACGATTATTATTAGCAAATATCGCAAACAGAATATCGTCATGATTAAATCAAACAAATTATGAACGCACCGGCAAACCAACAGCTCCACACTCGCCGCTCAATTGTGCCAAGGAAAGCGTCTTTGGTTGGCCAGAAAATACGTTGCAGAACGAGGTCGAATACACGCTCTCAGGTAACACCAATTGCACCGCGCCTAAACAGTTAATATTGACAATTATTCTCATTTCAAATATAATACCTTAAATTATCGAAAAAATTGAAAAAATCGAAAAACGGAATGATTATTGATACCAAAGATACTGTTGCGAGATGATCACCCGTGCTTTAGCATATACTTGGCAAACAAAAAGTGATAACAATGCCGTTGTTTTCTTTAGGACAACTTTTAATTTTAAATCGCATATTGCGTTATACTGTTGCGAGTCATACAGGCCGAAACTCGAAATTGGGCATGTCTCGAGACCGCTCTATATATTGCCTTACTTTTGAGTTGTCCCTGTATTGTCTTTATGAAAGTATGAAAGATGGCACATTTGAGTAAGCATAAATGCATGAGGCCCGTATGACGCATAAACGACACGTATGACGACCTTCGGTATTAGCTGACGACCGCGGCTTGCAAATGAGACCGTCCTCGTCGAAAGCGACGAGCTGATTGCATAAAGCGGCCAACTGCGCCCAGGTGTCGACTCGCATGCGCTCAGAGTCGATGCCGTCGAGCGAGGGCATCGCTCTATAGATTTCGTTGACCAACGGCATCGACGCCCACTCGCACATCAACTGCACCGCCGGCAGCACTCGCCGCATCTGCAAACGCTCCCAATATTGTCGCAACTCTTGCATAAGATTGGATAAAGGCAAGAATCATAGGAAAGGATGGTAATGATTGCTGACCTGGGCCGGAGGTTGTATCTGACCGCGAAGATAGGACGCGAAAGAGGCGAGCTGCGCGTTCATTTGCTCGAGAAGAACGCCCCAGATGCTGAGCACGAGCTGAACCGCCTGCTGCTGTTGCAGAGGGCACGTGCCCGGTTCAATCTCTGCAATTGTACAAAAGCATTATATCATTCAACAAAGCGCCTATTACAACGTCGGATTACGATCGCCTCTTTCGCAAATATACACGAGAGTCAATTAAATATTCGATTCGCTGCATTCGCTAGTTTTTTGTCGAAGCCTTACTAAGAGGGAATTGATAGCAACGCATTGTGTTCGAAAAAAGTTTCACGTTAAGGAGACGAAAGTGAGATAGACTTTTGGCAGTTTCAATTAGGGACAAACTGTGCGATTACAAAGACTAACCCTTGATGGCGGCGTTGTGCACGCAGTATAGGCAGATGGTGGTGAGTTGAAGAAGTTGCTGGGCGGTGAGCGGACTGTCCTCCTTGTCGAGCAACGCGCGCAACTGCAAGACTGCCTTCTCCGCCAACTGATCGTACTGCTCCATGCCTATCTTCGACACCAGCATGCCCGCCACATGCAGCAGATAGTATATCGTCCGCTTGTACAGCTGTAATCGCATATTATCAACCAATTACATAATCACAGTTGTAGCGGACACTACAACTACCACAATGCTAAGCTGGAAGAGAATAATCGTGGTAGGACGCGAATCGGCATCCTTGACTAAGGTTCAAACAGAAAACTGGCCGGATTGAAATATATTTGTATAAACAAAATATCCAATGGAAGTACCGTAGCCGCCGTTTCGTTGCATAACATGCGCATCTCGAGATCGCCCATCTTGGCGGAGAGTTCTTCGGCTTCGCCCTTGGACTCCTTGCCGTCCAAGCCGATCCACACTTCGCGCGGTCGTTCGCTACTCGATTCGGCCGTTTTCGATTCGGACGATCGGAGTTGACCGAGCTGTTCGCGTAGCTCTTTCTCGTATACGTCCACCTAAACAATTTTCGCAACTGTATGCGTCGAAAGAACGAATTCATCGACATATTATCTATCGAATGCTCCGCCAATCTAATGCGCGCTTATGCAATTAAGCTTCTTTACACTATTGACTAATAAAGCATAATTCTTTAATAAAATTAATATTGAAAATATTCTCTCAACATTCCTTCACTCTTTGGAAGACCTTTTTGACGGGCACACCGATGCTTTTACATATATTAAGCAGAGGATGCGATTTAACCCTTTAGGAATCCAGCATTTAATCAAGGCCGAATAGAGGATCATTTAGTCAGGTGAATTGCAATCAAAAGATGCAAGAGAAACTGAGCGCCCTCATCACAGTTACAGCGCATATTCTAAACAGTTGCCCCCCTTTGTCAAACTCGATTAACCTCAGCCTAAATGTGGACCGAAAAGTAAGGCGGCGACATTTAAAGCGTATGAGAGCGACTCGTAAGCACGACTGACCCGTTTGCGCATTTCATCGAAACCGGACATGAGCGACTGTCGGGCGGTGTCGAAGGCGTGGCGAGCGGCTATGGCACGCACGTAATGGTACATCATGTCCAACTTCTTCTGCTGCAAAATATTTAAACAGTCGACATCGGTCGCAATCAATTAAGTGCACTCACCGCATAGACGGCCAGCAGACCGAGCTGATTATGCGAACGGCCGTTCGTCGGCGAGAGCTGCACCGCTTTCAGGTAATAGCTAAAAGCGCAACCTCAATTAAACATCTCGGCGAAAAGAATATAAAGACTATAATGTTAGGCCCTAGCTAGACTGATTTTGGTACGCCAAACGTAGGAGCCACCCACGCTTGCAATGGCATTGTGAACTAAACATTTAAAAAATTCAAGTACAGCGCCGTCCGAGACTGAGGAAGAAAACAGTGACTGCGCATGTGCCGCGTCACCTATTTTCGCGTGGGCATCACACAAGATTATATATCCATTGCCGCACACACACCCGTCAAGTAACTCGTCATAATTTTCGCACTTGACTATTAAACGAGCGTGATCGAGGGAGACGCGAGCGGTCTCTCTTGCTCGATTACATATTTTTTTAATATTACTGACCTTCTGGCCTCGGAAAAGTCGCGCTTCTTCCTGATTTGCGTCTCGTAGCGAAGAAGGTCGCCCAGAGAAACGGTGAGTCTTTGCGCCGACAACAAGGCGACTTTCATCTTCCGATCGGTCGGCTCCTTGGTAGAACACATCAGCGCCGCCTCGAAGTCGTCGGTGGGCAAGCCGGCCGACCAGTACACAAAGTCGCCCAACTTGAACTGCCACTCGCTTTCGTACTCGGCGATCAACGCCTCGTAGAAGGTACGCGCCTACAATATCGCCCATCATTAAGCGCAAATAACGTTATTGAATATTTCATACAATTATGTTATTCTCTCAGAAATACTGTTTACCCTCTCTTCTAATAAACATTGAAAAATAATTTATGAACCCTTACAAAGATGATATAATTCATTCTCGGCATTAGCGAAAAGAATTAGCGCGCACTAAACCCTTCGAGCGGCCAAAAAGAAGCATATTTTCGTAAGCTATTCGTGCGATCAATAATGCATAAACATACATTTTGGATGAGTGTCAGTAAGGCGTTGGCGACCGCGTCGTTGGTGCTATCGGGTCGTAAAAAGTGCCGTAACTCTTCTATCGGCTTGTAGAAGCTCTGTTTCCACAAGTGCTGCTCCAGGTTTGTCTGGAAGCTGTAGTCGATATCCAGCGGGATAATCTGACGATACAACTCCGCCGTCTGCGCGCTGAAATAATTCATGGTATATCGCCAAATTGTGCACATACAATCATTAAGACGTTTGTAATTAGAATAGTTTTGTGAATGCCCATCAACTCGAGACTAATATAATTTTTAGGTGAGAGAAGATTGACGATCCTTGACGATCGCATTAATTCTCTTTGATTTATTTATTTCTCCATTGCTATACGGTCAAATGAGAAAACAACCTTAAAAGGTAAAGAAGAGTGACCAACCTGACGTCAATGATATCGTTGAGGACATCGGCGCCGTGATGCATCGACTGGATCAGTTGCGTCATTCGTTCGTTGAGCATTTCGATCTGCGGGCCCTTCATCGAGATTTCGTACTGAACGCCGCTGACCGTCGACGCTCCATCTCCCGCTCGCTGTTGCTGCTTCTGCTTCTGCTGCTGCTGCTGCTGGGGCTGCTCGATTATCGGCTGTTCTTCTCGTTGACGTTGCGGTCTGAAGTTAGATTTCAATCACCATTTTCCATTCATATTTAATGTTCAGCTTTAATTTATGGCAAGCTTCCAACTGTTAAACTAAAATTCTAATTGCCGCCTCCTTTCACCAGCGTAAATTATGATATCGTATTTATTAAACAGATCACTCGCACATTCAGCGGTGTTCATCGTTATTTTATCACGAAATTTAACCGTTGATAAATATGATGTACAAAGAAACACAGCCGCTGCGGTTAATTCTTACTCTTGCGTCATTCAAAACACTTCATAGCATAAATGATGATTTTAAGTTTGTTTAAATGATAGTTTAAATGATGTTTCTAAGCTGCAATCGCGACGCTTAATATCATTAATAATACCAATTGACATTTTTTAGCCTCAAGTACTTTCAGAAAACGCTCTCTATAGCGAAAACTCAAATAAAAGTGAATTACTTTTAGTGAAAGGAATCTTTCGTTAAGCAGTTTACGTTTTACACAGGAGATCATTCCGTGTATCTACAACTGCTTTGATTGATTTCCATGCACGTTGTTGCCAAAAACGAATTTAACAGCTTCAAATGAAGTTAAGTGTTCGCAAAACTAACGATTGCTGACGACGATATGGCTGCTGCTCGGCACGCTGCGCATCCTGCAGGCGCTGAAAGCGAGGCGGTAATGTGTTGCTCGGTTTGGATGTAGACGTGGAAAAGCCGCGTCGACCGCGCTCGCCCCGTCCCGATCCGTTTGATCGCGGCGACGATCCCATGAAGCCTCTGAATGATACACATAGTATAATGGCAGCACACAATAAATAGCATTAAACAATACTGGAGTAATTTTGTAAAAATAAGCTGTATGCTGAGCTTGAACTCTTTAGGGGAATCGTCAATTTTTGCAAGGAATAATTACACAAAATCTGCGAGATTATCAATTCAAATACCGGGCCACGTTTGTCCGAAATTTGTCTCATATTTATTAGAGGTATCTGGAATGCAATGCGAACCTGCTGGAATTTGTCGTCGACTGCACCGGGCCGGTGCTGGACGAAGGCTCAAAGCCGCCGTGTTCTATTCGAGACCCGCGTCCGCCTCCCCGCGGTAACTGATTGGCCGGACGGGGACCCCCGAAGCCGCGCGAAGGGCGAGGGTTGAGAGGGTTGAGGGCGTCATGCGACACGACGAGCAGACCGCCGCGCTGACTGTTCGACGACTGCTGCTCCCGCTGACGTTTCTCCTCCTCCGCCTGCAACGTCGAACATTATCACAGTTTATGTTGGCACAAAAGCGATGATTTCTCGTCAGTGGAAGAGTCATTTGTATATCATGCGTCATCGAGGTGGATAATATTTAAATTACATGTTACATAAAATAATTTCAACTTTTGCATGAGCCGAAAAGGAAGTTTGCACAGGATAGTCGACTACACTCTAAATAGCGGCCAGTTTCGCGGCACGGTCAACTAGCAACGTAACCGTAAGATACTTACCCTGCGCTCCAACTCGTGCTCGACCTCGGAGCTCCAGTCGAGGTGGCCGACGGGCTCCTTGAGCAGCGACTCGAAGGAGGAGCCGATATCATTGAGCTTTATACGCTCCAGTTGGTTCGTCGCCGCCGGCAACTGATCTTCCACCGGTTCTCTCTGCTCTGTCCGTTTCGTTTCGTTTCTGTTCACATACTGACGCCAATCCTGAAACTAAGCATAGCGGTATTCACAGGAGAACAGCCGCGCTCTTTTGCGCCAATTCAGCGCCATATCAATAGGGGAAAAGAAATACGCACACTCAAAAGTCACTTAATTCATTACGATGAAATTTCTATTATTATGTGCACGTGTGTCACAGTTTCGGATATTGAATGAAAATTTTAACCTCGTTCTTGTTCGAAACGCCCGTCGCCGATTCTCCACTTTTCTGTCGTACATAAACGCCTTGCGAGCGAACGTCGTTTGACTGGCCGCGTGCTGGTCGATTGAAATCTCGACCACCTCTGCGGGAATCCTGATTCTGTTGATGCTGTAAAAAGAGTGACCATTGTATACGACAGAGTCACGTATCATATGATAAATACAAAATGTTTTGCGAAATATCTTTTTATTAATTTCTTATTTATATAAGTAATTTCATCTTTGAAAGTGACGGCCAAAAATCAGAACGACCAAGAGATAATCTAGATAAAATCTATCATAGAATGCAATATTGTCATAGATTTCTTACGTTTAGCCCCATTTCCCCTCCTCATGCCTATACCGACGCTTCTCTAATGTACTGTGATTCAATGTTTAAGTTTGAACAACACTCGTACAGGAGGTAGATCATTTGGTGAAAAGTTGTTGGTGCGATTTATGGACGGTTCTTGATTAAATCTGCCCGAAGGCGTCTGTCTTGGCGCCGCAGTCCACGAGTTGCCCCTATTCGAACGATTCTGCCAGTTGCCGGCAAAGTCTGCTTGGAAGGGCTGAAAAAGCTTTCCATCGTTAATCAATGAAGACAGCTATAATTCGTACGTTTCTCCCAATAATCTATATGCAACTGTTTTTGACAATAATGGCAAATTAACCGTTAGATAATAAAAGTGAGCCCAAATCATTATAAGCAAAAGGGAGCAGTGGTAGGGATGGACTGGCGGTTTTTATATTGCAATTGGCAGTTATATTATAACAGCTATGTTCACAGTGATGATGGTCGATCAAAAGAACGAAGATTTCAAGCGATAAGACGAGCGGCGCTTTCGAGCTCAGTTGCAAATTTTCTTCCACAATAGGGCTGAAACAGGGACGGGAGAGGAAACCGATTCCAGGAATAATTTGCGAAGACAGGTTGACGCAAAATTTGACAAAACTGATCGACTTTTGGTCTTTCTTGAGTCGTTATATTAGTTGATGATATTAATTTGACCATTATAGCCTGTTTCGACAGCGAGGTCCAAAGCGCAATACTGAGACAGAGAAGAAGCGGAACTGCCGGAAATTCCCCGTCCACATTCCAGTCCTATCCCATAATCCCCCCGTAGAAGGAAGCACGCTGCGAAACCGTAACGAATATTGTCCGCGTTCAATGGCGCTCGACCGCCAACCGCGCCACTTAACGTCAACGGTATACCTGCGGTTGGTAATCGTCGCTGCGACGTCGACGACCGCCGCGTTTGGGTGAGAAATTGATATCGTTGACGCTGTTCCGCTTCGATCCCATCCGTCGACCACCCGGCCGATTTGGTCGGTCGCCCGCTATGGTATCCGGCGTGCCGCATCGCGACTGATCGTCTGCAAACGCTTCAATGGCTACGGCTTGTGAAAAGAGCTCATTCAAAGTATTGAAATCTACAAACCGGATTGTTTTTTATGCAAAACTGAATGAGCGAACTGGTTTTTTTATTAGAAAAACTTTTCGATACGCAAACTTATTTAAGATTATCTATCATTCGGGTATAATACAAAGCTCATTTTCGTGCAACAAAAAGGTAAAAAATGACTGACCACCATCGTATAAACTTTGGCGATCTTCGGACTGTCGACGAGAATAAGACCGCTGGACGGGCGGAGGCGGTGCATTGTAGGAATTTTTCCGACCGTCGCCACGAAAGCCTCCGCCTCCGCCTCCACGGAAGCCTCCATCGCCACGGAAGCTTCCGCCGCCACGATGATAACCGCCGCCGCCGCCCGTATCCATCGCATCGATTTGCGATCCCTTTGGTCGAGAGCTGGTCGCCTGATACGCCTGCCCGTAATCGCGCTTTTCTAAAATAGAAGCAACGTAAAGCAACACACCTTATGCACAATGATATCCAATTGCTTTAAAAGAGAATTTGTTGGAAAAGTTCAAAAGGCGTGCAATCTGCCCAGTAAGTAACAAAAGATCGCTGAATCGCCAAAAAACGGTATTGCGCAATATTAGCAGGCATAAAGACGCCCAATACAAAAAGAGTACTCTAATATCAAATCTATGCGCAGCTCATAACACTCCTCGTCGAACTAGTCCCAAAATCACCAATGTTCACACTGCGTCACTTTTGTTCGGCGCCGCAGAAATTAGTCACCTGGGTCGAAATTCTGCTTTGGAGGGCGCTGATTGAAAGCCGTTGATACAGCAGAAGAACGATCGCTGTAGGAAACGGGAGGCGGTTTGGTCGTCCACTCGGCGCCGCCATTCGTGGAATTTCGACTTCTCTGCCGATTATTGCCTCTCTGCTTGCCGCCGCCGCGCCACGATTCCGCATTCTCTGCCACTGGTGATTCGGCCACCGGCTCGTCTCTGCCGTCATTACTTCGGCCGCCACGAAAGGCGCCCGGCCGGTAAATCTGCTGCTCCGGTCGTTTCCTGGTCTGGTTGGTTTCGCCGCTCACCTCGGCCATCCTTGCTCCCTTTTTGTATCCTTCGTTTTAATTGAATTTTCTAAAAAAATTGAATGAACGCTGTTCAGCAATGCAAAGCCCACTCGTCTTATGCTACAGCTACAGGGTGTGCGAGAAACAAACCGAAAAGATTATCGTATCGTCCTTCCTCAGTTTTAGTTATTCATCATAGTTTTTGCGGCAAAGTGCGAATTAACGAGATTCAATTGCATATTTCTGGCTTACAGACGCAATCCCTAAGCCTAAATGGAAGAACCGCATGGAAAACAGCACATACTCTTCGAACGCGAAAAAAAACACAAACTAATGAGAAGATATAAGAAGTCGCGCGCAATCCTCATTATTTTTCAGAGCTTGTTGGCAATATTCCAAGAGTTAACCATCTATCCGACTGCCGTTCAGTGAAGAAATAGTGAACTGATCAGGGGCAGTTACGCACCGAACTTTGCGTCCGGTACGTCTGTTTCATTGTGTTTGTTCAACTCCGCGTCGGCCTGGTTCTGTGACGTCAGTAGATGGTGATATTGTCTGCGACTCGGAAAGACTGATTAGCGCTAATCATTAACATTTTATCATATCATTCTGTCACATTTTCGTGTCATTTTTTGAGGTGTCATATGAGAAAAAACCTTCGAGTCGCGTTTGTACTCGAACGAATATCAATTCATCAACTATAACTTCTTCGATGAGTAGGGAATAGGTGCTCACTCACAGTTTGATGTTGCAGATGGACAGGCAGAATGTATTATGTCATCAATCAAAGAGCGTGTTGCGTCGAGTGTTCGCTGTTTTCTACTTATTTTAAGAGTTATATTTGATAATTCTGAAGTGAAAGCAGCGAGAAGGCGCGTTGTTACATTCTGAACAATGCCTTTGCGCGACGTATCTAGCCAACTGGTTTTCTGATGCTTTTTGTTCAAGTTCAGCTGATATACTACAGTGATCAAAGGCAAGCCGGTGGTTCAGGAAAGATGACGGCCGCTTACGCTCTGCGGCCGAAGGTGGTCGACTTCGAGGGCACGTGGCGCGGCTTGGAGGAGTCCATTAACCGTATCATCAATCTGCAAAGTATTGACCGACACGTATGGGACGACTGTTTTCAGTATGTGCTCTCTCTTCTGATTCAAATCATCTCTACGCCAAAAAAGCGTGTACCTTTCCATGAAACTCGTCTCAAGTAGTCCCCTTCAATCCAACCCGTCTCTTACAGTCCCGAACCCTCTTCGACTTGTTCCTCCATCTGTTGACTCGTCCCAATTTGTCTCAAGGCCTCTCAGTTCAGTTGATAGTTGACCGCGAACGGATGTCCACCCTTATCACCAATGTTATATGCGTGTAAATTGCGCTTGATCGACTGATCCTCGTTCAAGCGACGCTTTCAAAGAACTATTGCTAGACAAACGATAATGTTGAGTGCAATTATCCCGATTAGATTTTCTCGCTAGTGTTTATTGAACATTTCAGCGATATTTATTCTCTGTGCGTAGCGATTCCCGATCCGCTGAGCGAACAGCTCTACATGAGGACGAGGCACTGTTTGGAGGCGCACGTGCGGCGTCTATATCAGGTACGCTTTTGCCACATTATCACTCACTGACTTAACAACTTGCAATCCAACGCGATATCACAAATTCAGTCGACATTATCTGAGCGGGACATTCATTTATAAGAGACCGAACTCGTTAATGGCACAGATTCTACGAATCCTTGCAGAAATTTTAATTCTGAAATGCTGAAAGTTTAGAAGGAGTTTTAAGGAACGTGGCGGTGTCCATTTTCAACTTGTCAATAGGTTAATACGAAAGCTGAACACCAATTGGTCCGAATAGTCGATCGAATAATGCTCCTACTTTGTTGTAACAGAGAATGAAGGCGCTTACATTATCTAATTTTATAATATTTTGCAGATTGTTAGCGCATCTCAAGAAGTGGACTTATTATCTGGTTACTACAATCATTGGCAGGTTTATCACAAGGGCGCTACTTTCATCCATAATTTGTTCGGGTAAGTCGACTGCTGCCTCAGTTCAAAGGAAGGGGCTCATTCCGTTTTTGTGCTATTAACACGTTGTCTATAGGTTCCCACTATTGACAATTTCATTTTAGCTATTTGAACAAGCAGTTTATCAAATCGAGACGACAGGCGGAGAGCGACCTTCAGTATGGTCCATCGGCATTGCCAGCCGACCGCGACTGTCAGATGATGGAGATTGGAGAGGTGTGTTATGTTTTTTAAACAATTTTGACTCCTCTATACATTTAAATATATTCCGTTATAATCCGATTAGAATCGATAATAAAATCCTCTACTGAATTGTAAGAAAATCTGCCAATGAGTGGTTCAGCAACATTTTGGCGCTGTTTCAGCTGGCGTTGTCGATATGGAATCAACTGATGGTGACGCCGTTGGAGGCGGAGTTGGTGCGTCAATTGCTGCTCGCCATCACCGCCGACCGCAACGGCGACTCGACCGCCAATGTTGACGTCGTCAAGGGTGTCATAATGTCGTTCGTTCAGGTCGAAGAGTTCTCTAGTCGGCAAGCCGAGGGAGAGCAGCTTAGTGTGAGTTCCTATTTGTTGAACCGCTTTGCTCGCGAAATAACACTATAGTCACTTAAAGAGCGCAGCGATTTCGACGCTCTATTTTATTGCAATGATTCACGCCGCTTCTTATTCAAATTGAGACATGAACTATTTTTTAGAATTAGAACATACCTGTATTTTATTGAAATATGATTAATGGGCTTCAACGGTTTACGCAATATTAATTAACGTTTCAGCTGTATAAAAAAGTGTTTGAAGAGAAATTTCTGACGGCGACCTCCGATCACTACCAGGCCGAAGCCAGTCGACTTCTAGCCGAGTGCACCGTCTCACAATACATGGAGAAGGTTCGTGACAGCGCTCGCTACTTTCTCATACGTTCAATTCTTCATGCGAATTTCTATTATGCGATTTTAATTTTTGTCGATGATATAAATGGCGTCAAACTTTTAGGTGATTCAAAGAATCGATGACGAAAATATGCGATCGAGAAAGTTCCTGCACTCGAGCAGTTTTGAGAAGGTCACAAAGATGTGCCAAGAGGTGATGGTCTCCGCTCACAAGGACCGCCTGTATGCCGTCTGTCGCGAAATGGTTCACAACGAGAGCAAAATTGGTTCGTAGTAATCGTATTTTTATTGACACGCCTCATGCGCGTAATACGGCAATAAACACTGACGCGTATCATTAACTTGAGGTCTTTTAGAATATTGATTTTTGCAAATACAATTAGGATTGTTGCTGTTATGTTGTTGATGACACGTATTCTTAGGAAGCGAGGCGGGAGGAGATCGTATTAATTAGGTTTATATCGAAGGCGAGATAGGCAAGATACGAGAGAACAGAACATAACAGAGAACAGGGCAGAGACGAGACGACAGAATCAGTACATTTTAGGATAATGATAGCGCAATGACATAATACAGTACATTCGAATGTAATCGTGCTATGACATTGCGGGTATTTAAATATACGAGTGGCCCATGAGCTGACGCTCTAACAGTTGCCATAGTTTAGTGTTCGTTTCATCCCGATAATTTCGTTTACAGATTTGAAGAACATGTACACTCTGCTGAAGCCGATCGTACAAGGACTGACGGTGCTAATCAAAGAGTTTGAGCAGCACGTGAAGAAATCGGGACTGGACGGCGTGCAGAATCTCAAGGGTGACAACGTTCCTCAGCAGTTTGTCGAGAACATTCTCGCCGTCCACCACAAGTTCAACGCCCTTGTCGCCGAGGTCTTTTCTGACGACGGCGATTTCGTCGGCGCGCTCGATAAGGTTCTCTTTCTTCCTCGTCCAGCAGTTCTTCAAAACTGCTTATTACTCGTTCCTTCCAGTACACTTGCTGGTTTTTTTGTTACCGCTGCCGATTGCTTCCGTTTCGCGTTAACTTTCAAAGTGTGTCATTTTTATCTAAACCTAATAATCGTTAGTCAATTAAAAGCTTCGCTCATGTTATTCTTATTCTTATTATTGTAGGCGCTGCAATCAGCCGTGAACTTCAAAGAAGAATCGAGATCTTGTCCGAAAGCGTCGGAATGGGTTCGTTACTGTTGGCGATCATTTATGGGCTCGGGTGGGCCCGACGGGGTGTATGGGCCAATAGTGGTCAATGTGGTCAAAATTTCGGCTCCACCGATGCGACATCGATGACTCGAGTTGCATTGCTCGATCCGACGAGCCGATTCGGGCTCGAGTAGGGTCGGCGGCTAAAGGTCGGGCTGAGATCGGGCTAAGATCGGCCGACCAGTTCCACTTGTGTGATTCGTGTGGCGTAGGGGCTCTAGCACGTGAATGCTTGAAATCGCTTGCCTAGCTCGATCTGAATTATTTTAATGTCGTTTAGCTCGCGCGGTATACGGACACTCTCTTGCGCAAATCGGCCAAAGGACTGAGCGAACGCGAAGTGGACGACAAACT
>NIUQ01003906.1:0-15671 GCA_002796945.1 Plectus sambesii
GAAGTCTCCGTTATGCGTCATCCACGTGAATGCAGCGCAGCCATTGCGTTTCGTCAACTTTGCTTTTTCATAACTCGCCAAGAAGTTGATGGATTTCTATGAAACTTTCAGGGATTTCACTTCAGACTAAGCTTAAAAAACGTGCAAAAGGAATTTGTCTAATAACATCTAGGAAAAAAGTTATGATCGTTCAAAAACAGGTCACAATATTTTTGGGCTATTAATTACATTTCCGAAAAAGGTTCGTAAAATGAGTTATTGTAAACGGATTCTTATGATTGAAAAAAGAAAATTCAAGTTAAAAAAAGCTCTATAAAATGAAAAAAACCGCATTGAATTTAGTTGCGTATTACCGGAGTTATTTGTGATCAAACATGTACGCCTAAAAACGCTCACGATTTATGCGACGATCTAATATTTTCGCGCATCTATATCGTAGAACGCGCTGTAGGTACAAAATTGGTCCATTTCTCAAACTGGCATAAAATGACGAAAAAAGAACCAATTTTCACAATCTAAAGAAAGTATTGTAACTTGAAACGGCCTCTATAAGATGGAAAAATCTATACTCAGTTTGGTTGCATTTTAACGGAAATAATCGTCATCAAACGTGCTCATTTTATACCGTTAAAAATTTGTCAGTCAACTCGATAATATAAATAGACTTAAAATGAACCAAATTCATTAATTAAAAAAGGAAATCAAGATTAGAAGTTTCTCTATCGAATGAAAAAAACCGCACTCAAATTTCTTGCGTTTTAACAGATTTACACCTCTTCAAAGTCAGCAATTCAAAGTGCGTCACTTATTAGTTGCCAACCTAATATGATGAAATAGTCAATTTAGTCATGACTGCGTGCACAAGTACGATTGACTCGCTACCCTTAACTGTGCTAAACACTGTATACAACTGCTGGAACTGATCTGGATATGTGTGAAGGTACTGTCCAGTTTCTATTCCTCCAACTCTTGCAGTCATTGCACCTTAAATGATGTTACAGTTAGGTAAATGTTGATCAAGAGTAGAATGACAAAATCCAAGAAATATTGTTAATGCAAATAAGAATAGTACAAAATATGTTTAACTTTTGGGAAGTTTTGCTGCAAGCATTAATGAAATTTAGGAATATTACATAGATATTTTGTTATCATAAGATTTTTTCCAATTTTATTCTATGTGTGGTCGTTGAGCAGTTACTTTCCACTCTTCTCTACACCAATATGAAGTTCCCCCTCAACATGCGATTTAGCCAGCACAAGGGGCATCTTCTTGTAACTCTACATACACCATCACTGCTTCTAGGTTTGCACATACAATGCCCAGGGAATCGCGTCACAGCCAATACTCACCAAACTTGAAGCAGAAGCTAAATGCATCAACTTTAACATCATTGGTCTTGCTGAAATACGCAAGTCTGGCCACAGCTGCATCAACCTCTCCTTTATTCATATGCTCTACTGTGCCAGCAATGACAATTTGACCAATGTAGGCATAGGCTTCTACATCTCTACATTGCTGAAAGAGGAAGTTGTGGGCTTCAAACATCTTTCATCCCGAGTTGCGCAACTGGTTATCCAACTTCATGGTTTTTGCACACTAGAGCTTATCAAGTATATCCTCCCCGCTTGGCCCATGATGTGGACTATGTGACATATCTTGATGACATCTTAGCCCTGCTTTCAGGTGAATGAGCAAAACACACCATCATCGTGGGTGACTTCAATGCCAAAATTGGCTGCAAGTAAGACAGCAAACATTTGATTGGAAATCATGGGCTTGGTGAGCAGAATGAACAAGCTGATTGACTTTTGTGAGGACCATGGCCTATCTGTCTTGAACACGTTCTATCAGAAGAAGCCACAAAAGACATTGGACCTGGCAGAGTCTGAATAGCGCCATGCAAAATGAGATTTACGATGTACTTAGCCCTCAATGAGTAGTAGCTAAAGATGTGATAGTGCTCAACCACTTCAATGCCTGAAGTGATCATCACCTTGTTTGAACTATGCTTATAACAATGTGACATCATTGCAAGCCAAAGCTATACTGCAACTACATAACATTTAATCAAAATGTGTACAAGACTAAACTGTCAAGACTGCTGCTTGTAGAAGCTCCCAGCAATGATCCATAAAATGAGCTAGTCAGAATTAATTCAGCCATCTCCAATGCATCTAAAGCTGCAACCACATTGCAATCCTCATCTAAATGACTCTTAGCTACAATATTAATATTATTTCTGTTGTATCTTGTGGCAGGGCGAAAGTAACAGGCAGTGCTTTACTTAAATAATACAAGTCAACGAGCAGCGCTAGGCGCCGCTTTTCTACAAGGGAGTGTAATGGGCGATCATGCGAGTAGACATAAAATTAATCACTGTCTACTGCATCATGATCGCGCTAGATCCCAACATTCCTCCACGCCAGCCGAATGCTTCCAGTCGGCGAGATCACGGCACGTAGCGCTCTGGTTGGCGGCGTTCGCGATTCGAGCGGCGAGGCGGCGGAGTTGGCCCCTCAGCTTGTGCGCGGTCCCCCGGCGTGGTTTCCACCGGCTGCGTGTGAGCTGGCGATTGCGGTGGCGGCACTTGCACGGTGTCGCTGGCTGGATCGTTGGCTGGATCGCTGACTGAATCTGGCGTCCAATAAGGAACATCATAAAGCATTTCTTCAGTAGCGTCGTTGAGCGGTGCAAGCTCTTGTTGCCTGCTTTTATCCGCTTCGTTGATGAGACGTAGCTGATTGCTGTGCCTTGTCCATAGCTTTTCGGAACCAGCTACTTTAATGAGCCACATAACACTGCCCTTTTTCTGGATGATCGTAGCCTGTACCCATTTGTCTTTGCCGCGGTAGACGCGGGTGAGAACGGTAGCGCCGACGGTCAATTCATCCTTGGCCTTTGTGCACTCATGCTTATCGAAATGCAACTTCATTTTCGCACGCGCTTTCTCCAGCGGGGCGAGGTCATCGCCATACATTAAATTCCATTGCGTGCATGGTTCACGACTGAGAAAACGTTCAGCTGGTGCCTGATCAGTTGAAGGGTGTGGAGTGATGCAATAGTGTTGTAAGGATAGAAGCAGTTGGCAGCAAATGTCTTCTTTCCTTTCTCCCTCCCCCTGAGACTTGAGCATAGCGTTCTTGAAAGTCTGGACGAAGCGTTCAGCTTGACCATTTGACTGCAGCTGGTAGGGCGCTGAGCAAATGTGACAAATCCCTTGCTGCGAGCACCACTGCTGGAATTCTTCAGACGTGAATTGAGTGCCGTTATCAAAGAAAATTTCTTCAGCGATGCCATATCTACTGAACATCTCAGACAAAGCATTGACAACCTCCATAGTCGTCATCTTGCCCACTTTCATCTGGATAACATCTGGCCATTTGGAGTACGCGTCGACTACGATAAACCACATAGCGTCGAGAAATATTGCCCCGGCGTCGTTTGCCCTGCGGTCTGCGCGATCTTGACAAAGTCAACAGACAACTTGTTGTGGCTGTTTTGCTGCTGGGTTTCTTTCTTCCGCTTTTGAGTAGACTGCTGCTGTTTCAATTGCTTCTGTTGCTGCTTCGAAGCGCTGCGGCAGACGGAGGAGATGTGTCCGCGCTTTCCGCAACAGTGGCAAGTTTTGTCTTTGAATCGACAGGCGTCGCCCTTGTGGCCAGTTTTGCCACATCGGTGACATGGAGTCGACGTCGTTGTTGCAGCTCCACTCTTGCAAACTTGATTCACACTTGAGAGCTCAGTCAAATTCGAGGGACGATTGCTTCGAGACGTTTCTTTCAGAACACCTTCCAGTTGACGGGCGTGCTCCAGTGCCGCTTCCATTGACATATGATCCCTCTGAATCAGTTCAGAGCGGACCTTGTCATCGCGGTAGCCCATGGCGAAAACGATAGCTTGCGCTCGCGGTAGGTCGATCGGAAATTTGCATCTTCTGGTGACTTGACCAATCTGTGACGCAAAATCGTTCGTGGACTGACCTGACTGCTGTTGTAGACTGAATAGTCGGTGATATTTGCCCAGCTGGATCGGTTTTGTCAAATAGTGTCGCTCCAGCGTCATCATCAGTTCATCGTACTCCACTTTGGTGTAGACATTCCTTTGATGGCACCGCGCGATGAGGGTCTGGAAGACTGAGGTTGGTAGCAACATTAGAAGCATTGCTCTCTTTTCTTCTATGTTGTTTACCTTGCTCAGAAAAAGAGCTGACATGAACTGCGCCTGCCAGATTGGGAAGTCTTCTTTACGGCCTTAAAACTTCAGGAGTTGAGGCTGGGAGACAGGCATCTTGATGACGTCTTCTATTACCAAACGCATAGGTCGTTCTAAGATGTCTCCTTTGATTTCCACAGCTATCTCCTTCTTTTTCGGCGAAAAAATTTGGTGACTGACAGAAGTGTTCTTTGCTTTTCAACCCTGCTGGTTGCGCCAGATGTTACGTTGTGTGTGCAGGGAATTATTTGAGCAGACAGTTTACTTGTCTATTACAAGGCAACGAGCGGCGCTAGGCGCCGCTTTTATACAAGCAAGTGTAATGGGCGATCATGTGAGTAGACATAACATAATCACTGTCTACTGCATCATGATCGCGCTAGATCCTAACAATTTCACATGTGACAACAGTTCAAAACGGAATTTGACTTTGCAGTAATGCTGGTTGAATATTCCAAACTATGTAAATTGTTCTGCAAGTGTATTGAGGAAGATCTAGCGCAACATCATCAATGCCTACTGCTGGAGGCTGTTGAGACAGGAAAGCTATGGTGTGCAAGAAGTGAACTTGCAAATGGCAGACCTCAAATCATACAAGTGCGCTGAAGCAATAATAGCAGGGCAACATCAACAAAAGATGTGGCAAAATAGGTCAAGCACTTTTATGAGACTTTCTATCACGCCAACACCAATCCCACTACCACTACCACTCCTACTAATCCCACATTCCCTATTGCCAATACTAACATTGATTTATTCCTGCCCTTCCTCAAGTCCAAAATATGCAAAGTGTTGAAGACTGTCAAGACAGGCAAATCTCCTGGTGCAGACAGCATCATGCCAGAAGCACTCTATCACAATCAGGAAATCCTTGTTAAGCCACTGATTGATTTCTTCAACAAGTCCATCAGCACTCATGCAGTTCCTCCAGAGTTTGTCAACTCCAAAGCCCTCCTTCTCTACAAGAAGGGAGATGAGTGTGACATTAGAAACTACTAGCCCATTTCATTTCTTTCTATCATGCACAGAGCCTTCACTAAGATGATCCACTATTGCATCCAAGCAACCCTTGATGCCACTCAACCTCCAGAGCAAGCTGGCTTCTATAGATGCTTCTTGACAATAGATCATCTTCAAGCTTTGAACAAAGTCTATGAACAAGCCACTGAGTACAAGTTTCCATTGTTCATCGCTTTTATTAACTACTAGCAGAGAGCGCGCGCGCTAACGCGCCATGCTGTCTGTTTGAGTTGTTGCATTTTACTCTTTTGAGACTGCGTCACTCAAACTGCTTGGCGGCGCAGAATTCGGAATCTGCCTTAAGGTTTCTTTAGTGTGATCCCGCTGCTCCTTTATTTTTAAAAAACGAAAAGATGCTCACTATATTTGTTGAACGGAGTTCAATGGCAATTTAAAAAACTTTGTATTAACATTTAGTTCACAAATATCTTGAGAAAGTTTGTGAAGATTCTCGTACAGTCAACATCGGCCATAGCGTCACCCTCGGGACCGGAAAAAAGGAAGTGACGCTATGGCCGAGTGACGCTATGGACTTCTACAGTATGCCGTTTTTCGTTGCGGGACCCAATTTTTATAAATAGAATGCACTGTATTGGTGCCTCTAAAGAGAGAATCCAGTCAATTGTCATGCGAATAATGAAAGTTCCATGCAGGTAGAGCACGCAACAGCCATATGAACTGTCCTACGTAAGAGAAAGACAGTTTTGGCCCGGTTCGGCCTTCACAATTGCCGAGGTCAGGCAGTTGGGGCGGCGAGGGAGAGGGGGAAAAATGGCTAATTAGCTGACTGACGCTATAGCAGGTGTTGTAAACATGTCAAAGATGGTACTCAGGGTAAGAGGCTGAGAGGTCCATTGAGCTGAGAGGTCCACAGAGCCAAGAGGTCCACAAGGTCACGTCAGGCTAATTAAAAGGAGACCGCGCCGCTGAGCGCAGCTAATTACGCCGCGTCGTAAACAATAGAGCGTTGAGAGGTCCACAGAGTTAGTTTAAAGAACACTAACGACTGTTTTGGTTCACTGAAGACGGCTGCACGCTTCTAACTTCTAACTTTTAACGCAACGTTCATACCACTGAATTTTGGCGCGCAAAGGATATTTGTAAACTGCGGCGCGTCGTACGCTCAGAGTTACATGGCATTCAACGGACTGTGCACATTTGCGACATACCACACGCTCGGCAAAGTAATTTATTACGCTGGAAGCTTATCGAAAAATGGAATTTGTGCCCTGCGCCCCCGTCTACGTCGTGTCTAACCATCGCCAACATCCCGTCATCCAATACAAGAGCAAGAGGTGGGATGACACCGTACTCGAGTTCCGTTACAAAAGTGCTGGACCAAAGAACTCAAATATCTTGTTCTACCAATGTATCGCGTGCAAGAACGTCGCCAACCAAAGTCGCCTCGGTGGAGAGAAGTCGGGTGTGGCCCACATTAAGCTCGTCAACGGTGTGATTGTCACCGATCCGGACAACCCGAATACTCCACACAACTGTGGAGCCGGTAACAACACCACAACGACCGCTGAGGTATTTACAGTTGCAAAGTGAAGCAGTTATACAACAAATCATAACAGGTGCTCGCGAAACGATACATGTTAGAAGAACGAACAAAGATCAGAGAATCGCGGAAGCGCCCGCGGGCAGCATTTGATGAAGCGATAGATGGTGTTGAAGAGCAGTACAAGGCTGAATACGGTCAAGCAGTGGTTGATGACATCAAGGTGAAGCTGAACAGCGGATATGGCTTCTCATCAAAGCGCTGAGCGCTTACTGAAAACCGCTCTTTCCACATTGTCAAAAACAACACGCTTGACAATATACATGAGTCATTGCGCGTCACGAAGGATGTAAGAAAATATGACTTATAATATAATTAATAAGTACAAGATCAAATTTAAGGGGGAGGAATTCCTGCAGACATATGACTTGTCTCTAGGGCGCGAAATGCTCGTCTTTTTCGCGATCAGTGACTTGGATATGTTATTGGAAGCAGAATTTGTGCTGTGTGATGGCAATCACAAGTACAATCCGCCCGAGTTTCACAAACCCGGACAACTCTACACATTTCACACGATCGTAAAGGGGGAGTGCCACCCCTTCCTGTTCGCGATGATGAAGAAGGTGGACCAAGACGCCTACCGCCACCTGTTTGACAGCTTGCGACAAGCAATGATGACGCGATTTGGACATCTAGGCAATCTACCCCACTGCATCTGGCTATTCGATTTTGAGCAAGCAGCGATGGGTGCCTGTATCAACGTCTTTAACCCATTGAAAGTACAAGGTATACAGTGGTACACATTTTTACAATCTTCTACTGCTCAGTTCAGGATGCGCCTTTCACTTCTCCAAGGCAATCAACGCCAAGCGTGATGGACTGGGACTAAAGGCGAACTGCAAGGAGAAGGATGCCAATGGAGTGCTGACTCACCAAGCCAACTCCATCAAGAAGTGGTTTAAGCGCATCCGTTACCTGTGTTTCCTCCCAGAACACCTCCATCACTGCTTCGCAAGAGATCTCCTCCGAGCTGTACCTATCTACCCAAGCGCCATCATCAATGCACAACTCCACGAATTCTGCCTCTACTTTGAGTCGTACTGGCTAGGCTACCCCCTCATCCGCGACGTTTGGGGCCAATTCGGCAACTCCGGTCCATGAACAACCAACTACGTGGAGGGATGGCATAACGGCCTACATAGTCGTATGAACGGTCGCCATCCATCCCTAGCCAAGCTCATCGGATTGTTCCAAATCTTGCAGAACACGACCAAGTTTCGAGTGCGTGCTCTACGCCCAACCCGTTGGCTCTACCAAAGCCGCAGAAGGCGGAAGTCATTCGTTGCAACACGCTGTTGCAAGAAGAGATGCCCCGTTTCTATCACTACTGTATGACTGCTCCACAGACTTCATATCAGGACATCCTGAATTACATCGACCGCATCATAGCAATTGGTGTATTGTCGCAGCACCTTTAACTAAATACCTGATGCAGTTGTACTAACATCTTGTCGCCTAATTTCACTTACTGAGTTGTGTGATTTGCTACAGTTCCCTTATTAAAAGACGCCTAACACGATGTAACTGCATGTCAACATGTATAAACGATAACACAATAACAAACGACACGTTAATTTAAAATATTTCGCCGTTTCTTGCGGGAACAAAGAGAGAGAGAAGAATTTAACTAACTTAACTTTATATCGGCAGAGATTGCGGTTAAACAGAACGTTAATACATAGGCCCGGTTTCACATCGCGTACTTTAACTAAAGTCGGACTTTACGCAATGATGAAGGATAGGCCTTAAGTCCGACTTTAGCTAAAGTACGCGATGTGAAACCCACCCATAGCCATTTTNGTACGGTATAATGTATTCGTGCTTTAACCCTATTGCAACTTCAAATAAGCCTAAGCCTAAGCCTAAGGTGCAATCGTTTCGCCATGGACCTCTCAGCGCACCCACCGCCGCTCGGTTGACCTCTCGGCGCTCTACTCATCCAATTAATTTTTTGATGAGTTAATTGGCTAGCTGTGGACCACTCAGCTCTGTGGACCTCTCAGCTCTATGGACCTCTCAGCGCGCATTCGTACTCAGGACCGACCCAAAGTGACGCTATGGCCGATGTTGACGCTATGACCTGACGCTATGGCCGACTAATTGCCTGTACAAAACATAGTACACTTTTTCGGGACCGGGGAAAAGTGACGCTATGGCCGATGTGACGCTATGGGCGGTGACGCTATGGGCGGTGACGCTATGGCCGATGTTGACTGTATGTTCATTATGATATCATCAAAATTTCTAGAATGTTCTCTGCTCACTTATGTCTATAGCTATTGATTGATGGCACCACTCCAAAACTGCTCTTTGCCAATTTACGCACGCCTGGTATTTATCTACCCTCAATAACATTGAATCACATTTGCAACAGGTTTTGAGCATGCATCATTCAAATGGAATAAGCCATTTGTTCATTACAAAGTTTCAAAGTAGAGAGTTTTTGGGATACTTATGTAAATGTTGTCATTATATTCTTTCATTTCACGCATAATTTAGCAGAGATTTGCTTCAAATGCCTTTCCCCAGTTCATGCTATATTGACAAACACTCACTGACAGAGGTCGCTTAATAGAGGAGGGAAGAACTCTCGCAAAGAGCGCAGCGCTAACGCGCTGCGCTCTTTGCGAGAGTTCTTCCCCCCCCCCCTATATTAGGCGTTATGGGATTGACAGTCGTACGTTAACAAAGTCCATGAGTGAACTGATGACTGAAGAAAAAAATGCGCTCTTATTAGTTTCCAATGTTCGCAGCAAGAGGGTGCTTCAAAGACATTTTTATGGGTATAACGTTAAAACCGTATGATGGGCCTGGCTGGGAGTGGGGGTGTGGGGTGCGGTACCATTACTGCTAACAACCCTGGTGCTACTGGGGCTGGCACGTTTCTGGGTAGAGGGGAAATGGCGAAAATGTCCATTCCAACTCGTTTTTTTATGAAGCGTTAATACCATATAATGGCCCGATCATAAGTGGGGGTCTAGGGTGGGGTTCCCTTATGGTACACGACCATGGTCCAACCAGGGACCGCAAAAGGTCCTGTCTACCTGAATCGGGGGTGTCAACATACAGATGGACAGACATTGCTGGCTTAATATATAGGATATATAGGATGAAAAGGCGTTTGACTCCATTGAACACGATGCTATCTGGATGGCGCTCAAGAAGCAAGGCGTGCACAATACAGTCATTGCAACACTACAAGATATTTACAGTGCAGCTGAATTGAGATTCCACTTATCCTCAAATGCTACTGAAGTCAGGATTGAATGCAGAGCGCAACAAGACAACACACTCTCATCCAAGCTCTTTACTGCATGTCTATAAGGTTTGTTTGATTGACTGGATTGGAGTGCAAATGAAATTTAGGTGAACAGTCATCTCCTCTCTCACCTTCTACTTGCCAACGATGTCACCATCCTCTCACATGACTTTAATGAGCTCCGCAACATAACTGAAGAATTAGCAGAGGAGAGCAAAAAGGTTGGACTAAGAATGAACATCACCAAGACCAAGTGGATGACCAATTGCACCATTGAAGAAGTAGTAGTGTATAGGACACCTGAACGATGTTACTTTTACGCCCCAGGCGATATCGCTGTCTACAATATCCACAACAGATCTCTGTGTTACCTACGGTAGTCTAAAATATCCATACACAGATCTCTGCGTTACCTACGGTAGTCTACAATATCCAGAACAGATCTCTGTGTTACCTACGGTAGTCTACAACGTTCAGAACAGATCGCTGCGTTACATACGGTATGAGCAGTTGTATCCCCCCCTCATCCGAGCGCTGTCGATACGTGAACACCTCTCTGACACATGTCACCATTTTGTTTTTCCCCCCCTTCGACGCGATGCGTCTATCACAACACGCGCCTCATTGAACGCACGGGAGGGTGACAATTGACCGTGCCAGGCAGCCCTGTTACGCATTTGCTCGCACTCGGCACATCAAAGACGAATTAATTAACCATCTGCGCGTCGCGCACCGTATTGTACGCGCATTTACGATCAGCGCTGTGCATACCCGATGCAATAACAAAACTTGTTGAGCGCTTTATCTCAACCGTTCTCAATTACCATAAATCTGTCGGTGTCATATCCGACGCGCATGTTAATCCGCCGCGGTGCCCCATGTCTTTCACAGCGCGCACATCCTTCGCGCGAAATCCTTCTCTACATAAAGGTAAGTAGACTGTACCGCAAATCTGTCGGCGTCATATCCTACGCGCATGTTAATCCGGCGCGGTGCCACATGTGTTTCACAGCGCGCACAGACTTCGCGCGAAATCCTTCTCTACATTAAGGTTGGTATACTGTATAGCCCGAGCGCTGTCAATTACCGTAAATCTGTCGATGCTATGCGTCGCTAATTCTGCGTCCAGATGAAATCCTTCTCTACAGAAAGATAGGTAGAATGTATTACCCGAGCGCTGTCAACTACCGTAAGTATATCGATACTATGTGAACACGTCTCTGACGATGTGAGTTGAATCGTACGCGCATCTACGATCAGCGCTGTGCATACCCGCTACAATAACAAAACTTGTCGTAAAATGTATAATGTAAACCTACTCGTACCGCGAAATACGCCAAAGTTTATGCGTACCGCAATGTTTCATAGAAATCGTCCATCTTATTATGTGAACATTTCTGTTCGCAATCTATACCAACTTCGCATGCCTTGCATCAATCATTCTGTTATTAAACACTTTGTTTACTATTCTATAAAAAACGCACATCGCCAAGGACAGCTGTCAACGTGTTAAACGACCACCTTCGTAGCATTCCGTCAACTTCAAAAATTTATTAATTCGACAATTCGACATGAAGATAAATCCAGGTTTAACCGCAATAAAACATATCACGTCTCACGAAACAACGGAGATATACTTGCATATATGGTCATAGATAGAGAAATAAAAAAAAAGTCTCTCGCATCTAACCAAATAAAAGGCGCTCACAGAATAAGAACAGTGTGTGTCTTCAAGCATTCACGTATTCATTGTTCCTCAACCAAGGTGCATCACAATGTCGCTTTTCATCGCTCTGTTAATCATCTCTTCTATTTCACTTGTAGAAAGCAATTTTTTTTTCTCATTTGACTCGTGTATTGCTATGTCAGGTTAGTGTATGTTTTACATCATTCAAGTTCAAAAAACTGATTAAGATTACATGATGGAATGTCTGAACATACCAGTCGATCTACCGGTTCAACGATCTATTCCTTGTACACTAACCGAGCTGCAAATATTAATGGAAGACCCAGACGAACTCGAATATCTACACAGCGGACAGCCAAACCTTACTCGTTTGTACACTTTCATCTATAACGTTAAAACAGCTGAAACAAACGCTACATTCCACCCGATGATGCCGTATTTATTCACTATCAAGGCAAGCTTATTACAACTTCTATGTATATTACATACATATTCAACGATTTTAGATAGCAACGGCAACAAGGAATAACCCATGTTTCCCGCCAATGTATGAACAAAACGTTATGATTTACTGTACACCCCGAAACCCAGCCACGCAACCATCCAAACAATCTTCTAACGTCGATCAGAAATTCGCTACAGCGGTAAGTGTGTAAAATATAGTAGTTTATGTAGTAATACTTTCGTATTATAAAAGATGCAAAACGTCATAACAGAACCGGTCGCAAATATATCTAATCAAAGGAAAAACAGCGTCGTATTGAATACTACCAGTTTACCCTCAAAGACATCCAATACAACAGTGTTATATTCAAGAACGCAAGATGACTTACATTCATTATCGTCAGCAACACCCAAAAATCCATCAGTCGTACACACGAATGCCCCAATCATTGACAATCAAGGAGATAACAACTTAATCGATGAGCACAAGATGCGAGGTTATGTCTGAAAAAAATGTAAATGTTACGAAATGATATGCAGGTGAGATACAATAAAACGCGCACATATCCAGACTACAGAAAACCGTCAACCCTTTCGATACAACCACCATCCTGCCATCCTGACGATTTCAGTCTTATAGAATGGCTCTATGTTACAGGGATGACTGTAACCCTCAGTCTACTTGGTATTTTAACGATCATCTGTCATTGATATCTACAACAGCATACCATACCTAACCGAAGACCGTCTGGTTCCTACAGTACTGAAGAACGCACCGTATTCGAAATATTACAGCGATAGGAAACAGTTTACTGTAGTCCTCGATATCTGTTCCAACCCTATATAAAGAATGATACTCATTATGTATTTTACAACTGTATCTGCTTTAGTGCGTGTACGCACACTTCAAAGTAATTCACTGTCATACTACCCTGCTACCTTATTTGTCTGTTGCCAATAAACGAAATCATCCCGAAAACAGTGAGTCCTATCTCCAAGAAAAATAGTGTTCATTCTACGACAAAATCGAGCTCGCAGCAGAAGCAGCAGCTCGGTGTACCCCGTTCATTTATCACTAAGAACGGTACACTACGAATTACCGGTCTCGGAAGGGATACAACAAGTGTATCTACATGAGTACATCGCTCTCTCAACCAAGTTGAAATGCTACCAGAGAAGGATGAAAGCGACAAGGCTATTGTGCTAATTGAAGAAGATCAAGATCCAAATGTAATTGATGAAGATGATCAAGACGATCAAGTGGAGCAGCAAGAAGAACCAATGAACGATGAAGGTGTGGAAGATGTTGTTTTACCACCATCATCATTAACCCCTAAGGTATATCGTTTTGTTGTCTCTATCTAATAAAAAATCATAAATTTAGCTTACCAGTCAGCAGCAAATTAACGTAACGCGTACACCGATTGCTCGTACTCCTGAGCAGCGTATGCGCGATGCAATGCGTAAACTACAAAGTACCAACCTACATTTGCGTAAGATGGAGGAGCTGTCAACGGAAGAGACGAAGACAATGGATGCTGAATGGAATGAGTTCCAGATAGTCCATGGTATTCCAAAGACAGAGTCTCAGGTGAAATACACATCGCCTAACATAATTATGTTGATGAGAGCGAGAAGAGTCGCGGATTCGGAGGTGAGCAAACATAAGGTATAAAAAATATTCTTGTATTATTCAATTTCAGGTAGATGGTGGTTCGCGATAAGTTTGAAGATGAGCAAAAAGATCGAACGACTGACAATCCAACAGTGCGCCACGAAACTTCAACCAATCTCCTTCGGTTATGGAGGCAACAACAACGCAAAGAAAGTATCGCTCTCAAAGGCTGAGGTGCATACACACACACAGCAAGCTTATTACTATAAACAATTTAATTATAGTTCGCTCAACTCTTGAACAAACTGCCGGATATCATGGACGAATATGTGAAGTCGGCTGAAGCATTCAATTACATCTACGACAAAGCTGCTCAAGAGCGCATGAAACGCAAAGCCATCACCGGAATTGGCAACAACAAATGCGACGGCAACGGCAACAGTGGTCGATACTATAGTCCCTCCACCTGGTCTCGTCAAATAAACCAGACCAAATAAAAAAAACGATCAATTAGGACGTGTAAACATTTGAAGCAATTTGTACGTTATTATTTAACGAAAGCGATTGTGTTTTTTTAATTCTATAACCGATGTAAAATGTCATGTATCACCTTTGTACCTTGCGATGTTTGCAATTTATACGTTATTATTTAACGAAAGCGATTGTGTTTTTTTTAATTCTATAATCGATGTGAAATGTATCACCTTTGTACCTTGCGATGTTTGCAATTAATACTTTATTATTCGAAAGCCATTGTGTTTTTTTAATTCTATAATCGATGTGAAATGTATCACTTTTGTTCCCTGCGATGTTATAACCTTGTAATAAATTTGATATGCAATATATACTCAGCAAGAACGCTCTAAGCTAACTGAAACAGATATTGTCACTATCATACGCGGAAACTGTTTCATGAAAGAAACAATGCACTGGAACATAAGCAAGAATAATCTCAAACGAAGTCGAATATTGTATATACAGTCAATAGTACAATACAGTAAAATCTTAATATAAGAGAGCAAAGAGAAATGCAAAAATTGCTTAGTACCAGATTTCTCCACTCTCTCAGTTCTACTGTATAACACAATCCAGAGATATTCATATACAGAAACATTCTTAGCGCTATCGTAGTCTAAAAGTAACAGACAGTATACCAAGGGAAAGCGTTCTAAATACGATCAATGACAGTATCTCACTATGAATATCGTATGACTACTCTACGATGAAACAGTCTACAGTACACACGATGAATACCATACGACTACTCTACGATTAAACAGTCTACAGTACACACGATGAATATCGTAAGACTACTCTACCGTGAAACAGTCTACAGTACAAACTACGAATACCGTAAGACTACTGGTCTCGAAACAATCAGGGCTTAGCGATACCGTATATTACGACCTTGAAAACATCTATAAAATGGTCGTTCTCGTGGAAGGATTCACTCTGTACCTTTCTCGCCCCCGAGAAATCTCTAGCGCAGCCTGATACTGTAATGTCTAACATATCGGAAATCACTTCTCTTATTAATAAGATCAAACTCGATCATCATCGAGCGAGTCAAGCAGCCTCGAGCAAAATTGCTCAACTGGAAAAATGTATTGACTCTCTCCTATCAAATATCCCAGAGCAACTACTTCACAAATCAAGGTAAAATGTTATAATAGACTTTATTCTATCACTCTGCTAACTTTTATAATTTCAGCGATGAAAAACAGAATTCACAAGGAAAAAGGAAGAAGGCTGAAACAACAACTACAGAATGGAAACGAGCTCGAGGTCAACCTAAACCCAATGTGTCTAACCAAGCCAACGTTCATAAGCTTGTAAATCAAGTCGCCCCTCTCTGTCATAACAGTAGCGCTA
>NIUQ01003907.1:0-15525 GCA_002796945.1 Plectus sambesii
AGTGAACTGAAGCGTCGATAAAAATAACTTGCGTTCAAATATCCACCGTCAATATGGGCAGACTTGAACAGGTTATTGGCAGAGGCGCACTACAGGGTAGCGCAAATGTTTTGATAATAGTTATAATTGCCAGAACAAACAAAAGTGTTATCACAACTTTTGCGGCACCCTGTATTTTCCTAGGAAATTACATTCGAGCACCAAGAGTGTCATGGAATTCACCAGATAACAAAATATACTTCAACAACTCAAATCGTCTTCCACACGGAATCTCCCGTGTTTGTGGTTTTTTTAAAACGATATTGTTGCCGCGGACATCCTGGCAGTCTCAACTGCACGAACATAAGTGTAAGTCAACTAACCTGCAGTGTCATTGCCGTGCTCGTTTCTATTTACACCGACCAATGTAACCGTCAGTGTCGACCAGCTGAGGTGAACTAGTTGAGAATCGGATTCGCCGTAAATATTGATGGACAGTGTGAATTACGTAAACTGTTCAATCGAGAGATAAACTAGTCCGGTATAATAGGTACTTTCGATAGCGTACGAGCGGGACAATTGCGCAATGGGGGATTAGTATCGCTCGGTCAAGTATTGGCAACAGGCCAGCTCCCTTAAAAATAACTCTACTAAATATATCACTGAGAATACTGGATTCTCTCTTATCGCGCGTTCTGTTGGTCCGATTTGCAATCACTGTTCATATGATATTTTACAGATCTAACTGAACTTCGCTATGACGCTCGTTGACTTTCCCACGGTCGCGGTCGCCATGACTTCGCTTGGCGCCGGCATTCTGGGCGTCGTTTACAATTTCTATTACATCAAGGCAAGACTGAATTTCACAATCTTAGCCTATAATACCTTTAGCCAATTTCAACTTTGCAGGTATTTCTGGAGTTCTACCAGATTCAACCAGCTTACCTGAACATGGCGCAAATTCTATTCATGATCTGGAACGCGATCAACGATCCGCTGTTTGGCTGCATTCAAGTAGGGTCTATAATGAAGGGAAATTGTGCCGACTCAATGAAGCATCTTGCAGGACGTTGGCTGCGGTCGTTGGGCAAAATGGCTAATGAATCGAAGAAAAGTGATATTGTACATGGGCCCATTCTTCTCGGCATCGTTCCTTATCTTTTGGTTTCCATGGACAAAGGAGAATCCGCCATGGATCGTCGGAGTCCATCTTCTAACCTCCCTGTTCGTGTACGACTCCCTTTTTAGTTTCGTCTTGTCGGCGCACTGTGGCCTCTTCACCGAACTTAGCACAGAGCATTCGAAAAGAGTTCGAGTTGTCATTTATATGGAAATAGCAAGTGTTATTGGTAAGTTATTTGTCTGGATTTTTTCCGAAACCGGTGTGGAGCTAAAATCAATGAGCTGAGGGGGATTCGGCGCCGGAATGGTGCAAGTTGCGCAACTGAACAGTAAGTATCCCTTCATGCGTATCTCTATAGGTTGGAGAGTGCCGAAAAGTAGAGATAAAGTTAATAGAGTTATGTTGCCATTTGAGAAAATATTTTAAAAAGTGAGAGAAATTCAGAAAACCATGAGGATTTCCTCTCTCCGCTATTACTTTGCTCCAGATTCCAGAAGATTCCTTTAAAGCATTAGTTATTTTACAGGCTCTCTCGCTATATTCCCCGTGGACAAACTATCAAGAAGCCTCGCAGACTTTGCCATGTTTCAATGGCTTTGTGTGGCAGTAGCGATTATCAGCGCGTGCTGTTTCTTGTACACCGGCCTGTTGGCTCCACGCGAAGTCGCTCAAGTGAAACAGCGCATCGAACTGAATTCTGTTGAAACGACAAATCAAGCAGAGGTGGCACAGGTGGTGAGCGACGAAGCGACTTTGTACACCAGTGTGATGCACGGCTTAAAAAGCAGCTGGCAGATCATCAGAGAGCGCGACTTTCTATGCGTCGTTTTCGCCAACTTCTTCCGCATTATGCGTGTGATTGCTGCCAGCAACTTCACTGCGATTTTTATTGAAGCTCTTGTCTCGCCCAGTGGCCTACTGCCCAAAGGGTCCACTGAAATCAGCATCTATTACCAACTGACTCAGACCTTACCGCCTGTAAGTGCTCTAATAGTTAGCGATGAATAATTTGTTTCGTCAAAATATTGCGATTGCGGGCTTGCGAAATTGCAGGCGCAGTGATAATTTGAATCAACGCACATAACCGAGACCATCCAAAGATTGACCTGTTGCTGCAATCCCGTAATGCAGCAATTGCAATAGCTTCATGAAATAGACCCCCTATGAAATACATGGTGCGGTCAAATTATGTGCGGTTGTAAAGCCTATTTTAAAGTAAAACACCGCACCCTGTAGAAGCTGCAATTAGTGATCAATTTAGTATGTAAGCGAATAGTAAAGTAATAAATTGTTTCCTCACTACCACGCTAATAACAATGGACCGGTGTCGTATCGCGTACTTTAGCTATAGTCGTACTTAAGGCCTATCCTTTGTCATTGCGCTATGTACGACTTTAGTTAAAGTACACGATATGAAACCGGCCCATTGTTGCACAACTGTTACCGCAGCCTCAATACGCTTATTCTCGTCATTTCAGATTGTATTCCTCCTCTTTTGGCCATTACTGACGAAACTTGGGCCGTGGCTGGTCAACAATGGACAGATATTCTTTTCTTGCGTCAACTGTATTCTCATGCTAGTAATCGGCCGCCACAATCATATGTGGCTGGTTATATTTCTACTCGTTGAAAAGTTTATTCGTTTTGTCATTTCAATTGCCCCGGTTGTCAATCATTACTTTCAGTATTCTGTGCCGCGCAGGTTATCCCGGAGTGTACAATATCTTCTTTCCGGATGTGGTCGACGAAGATATGATGCGACACGACAGGAAGTCGGTCGGCGGTTCCACTCCACCACTTTAACTTATTTCATTTTAGATCGCCATTGTCGACAATGGTATTCACTCTGAATGCTTTAATAACCAAGCCAGCGAATTCCTTCGCCCCTATGATCGTCGTGTTTTTCCTGAGCAGAGCCGATTACGCAAGCTACAATAAAATGAAGCATGCACAATCGGCGTTTCACTCTTTGGACAATAGCACCGTTGCATGGAATGCAACTGTGGCTGATAGCTCGATGATGACATCGGCGTTGGAAGCTCAAAGCTTTGATCATCTTTTCGACGTAATGTTTATTGTAGCGTGCGTGTTTCCATTGATATGCGCTGTCGTCGAGGGGCTGGCGTTGACCCCATATCGGCTTAAATTTCGCCATCGGCGTTCGGTCGTTCCCGTTCTCGACAACGAAATTAAGAAACAATGAAACTGGTGAAGAGTTACTGTATGTTCAATAATGTTGATTATGCGTGACAACCTTGTACTTACATGTTATACTTCATATAAAGCAACGCAAATATACAACAAGAAGTTAACATATTGCACGTATATTGATCATCACTTGGTTTACGCGCGCAAGAATCTCATTTGTTTACAAGTTTCTGGTTGAAGGCAAATGACCTACTGCAGTATCAGGAGAACTCATCGAGAGATTCTACAGTGACAAACTTCACGAAAATTGTTATTAATCAATTTTATATCGTTAACTGGATTTATTAGATATAAATAGAGCTTTTTCGTGCTGCGATCAATATATTAATTTTTATTGAAATATGAGAACACGCGCAGAACGCGAATCGACATCTGCAGCATGTTACTCTTTAGCTATTTACAGGGTGTTTCACAAACAGAAATCCTTGACCCTCGCGACTCGGAGAGGTAATACCCAAAAACGAAACCTGAACCAAACATGTCCCAAACCGCCTTACGCTTGGGGCCCTGTTTGAGACCCCATAATTTTTTGTTCAAGAAGTTTTTCGTCAAGTTTACGATTACATCCGGTAGAGGAGTTCTGGCCAAACGTTTTGCAACCAGTTCGAAATGGCCAAAAGAGGTGTTGATCTGAGAAAGTTGGATATAACTGCGAAATTACAAACGCGCTGATTGGTCAAAAATAGGAATTATCCATGAAAAGACCAATTACCACGTTTAAAGTTCACGATGCCATCTTTTCGCTGTTGTTCGATAATCGCCATTTTCGCTCAAGCGCTACCTTCTCAGAGAATGTTTAGTCTACGTTTTATCATCTATATTTGCATTCTTCTCTTTCCCCGTGCAAACCTGCTGTGAATCGTCCGTTGAATCTCATAGATTTCCCCGTTTTTCACACTGCTCTCTCTCTCTCCCGACCTTTCGTACAGTCTTTGTTGCACATACGTATTCGATTTCATTGATCTGATGATAAACGTGCTATTTTGCCATTTTTCTTTTCATATCGGTGATCAGTTTTATTATCTGTTGATTCAGTGAAGTGATATGTATCAAGTGTCATCGAACAAAAGTGAACTGAAGCGTCGATAAAAATAACTTGCGTTCAAATATCCACCGTCAATATGGGCAGACTTGAACAGGTTATTGGCAGAGGCGCACTACAGGGTAACGCAAGTGTTTTGATTACACTTCTGTTCATTCGTTCGTTCGTTCAAAAGTGTTATTAGAACTTTTGCGCCACACTGTAGTTTCCTAGGAAATTACACTCGGGGTACCAAGACTTGTATGCAGTTCACCAGATAACAAAGTATACTTCAACAACTCAAATCGTCTTCCACACGGAATCTCCCGTGTTTGTTGTTCTTTTCGACGAAATTGTTGCCGTAGACATCCTGACAGTCTCAATTGCACGAACATAAGTGTAAGTCAACTAACCGGCAGTGCCATTGCCGTGCTTGTTTCTATTTACACCGACCATTGGGCGGGTTTCATATCGCATACTTTAGCTAAAGTCGTACTTAAGGCCTATCCTTTATTATTGCGTTAAGTACGACTTTAGCTAAAGTACGCGATATGAAATCGGCCCACTGTAACCGTCAGTGTCGACCAGCCGAGGTGAACTAACTGAGAATCGGATTCGCCGTAAATATCGGGTGGGCCAGAATTAACATACCACCCCCTCTAGCTTTTCATCCGCGATGATGATATCTGATGAAATTTTATATGCAAAAACCTTACTATAAAATCTAACTCTGGACAAAGTTTCGTCTCGAACGGGATCAAACTGCACCGTATCCCGCGTTTGAATTTATTGCGCGGCAGCTAACTGCACTGATCGTACAAACAAGAAACACGAAAGGGTTTTCGCAGTTCGTGCTCGAATCCCCAAATTTTTGACATGTTCAGTCGAAAAAGTAAGAAGGAATTTTTTTTGCTTGGTTCTGTTCACTTTGATGATGAATTTTGCCAAACTTTCTGGCGTTCTGTGGCAGGTAGCATGCGTACGTGTACGCCGTTGAGGATGGCCATTTTGAACATATTAATTAGTGCCACTGAACTGAAAATGATTCTCTGATATTGAAACTTTGTCCGGAGTTGGGTCTCATACAAAGATACTTACGTATAAACTTTCATCGAATATCGTCGTTGCAGTCAAAAGTTAAAGAGGGTGTTATGCCTATTCTGGCCCACCCTGTACTGATGGACAGCGTGAATTAAGTAAACTGTTGAATTGAGAGATAACTAGTCCGGTATAATAGGTACTTCCGATAGGCTACGAGCGGGACACTTGCGCAATGGGGGGATTAGTATCGCTCGGTCATCTCCTGGCAGCGAGCCAGCTCCTTTAAAATAACTCTACTAAATATATCACTGAGAATACTGGATTCTCTCTTATCGCGCGTTCTGTTGGCCCGATTTGCAATCACTGATCATATGATATTTTGCAGATCCAAACTGAAGTCTGATATGGCGCTCGTTGATTATCCCACGGTCGCGATCGCCATGACTTCGCTTGGCTCCGGCATGCTGGGTGTCATATTCAATTTCTATTACATCAAGGCAAGATTGAATATTTCCATCTCAACCTTCAAGATCGCCATTTAATCCCTGACTTTGCAGGTATTTCTGGAATTCTACCAGATTCAACCAGCTTACCTGAACATGGCGCAAATTCTATTCATGATCTGGAACGCGATCAACGATCCGCTGTTTGGCTGCATTCAAGTAGGGTACATATTGAAGAGAAATTGTGCCGACTCAATGAAGCATCTTGCAGGACGTTGGCTGCGGTCGTTGGGCAAAATGGGTGATGAATCGAAGAAAAGTGGTACTGTACATGGGCCCATTCTTCTCGGCATCGTTCCTTATCTTTTGGTTCCCGTGGACGAAGGAGAATCCGCCATGGATCGTCGGAGTCCATCTTCTGACCGCCCTGTTCGTGTACGACTCCCTTCTCAGTTTTGTCTTGTCGGCGCGCTGCGGCCTCTTCACCGAACTTAGCACAGAGCATTCGAAAAGAGTTCGAGTTGTCATTTACATGGAAATCGCTGGTGTTATTGGTAGGTCATTTGTCTGAATTTTTCCCAAACTGGTGTGAAGCTGAAACCAATGAGTTATGGGGTGTGGGACAATTGAGAAAGGCAAACGTTGACACCTGTCGGCGCTGGGGTGGTGCAAGTCGCGCAACTGAACAGTGTGTAGCCTTCTCCTCATCCCCTCACGCTTATCTCTGTGGTTAGGAGAATCCCGGAAAGTGGAGATAGATCCACAACCACTGCGTAGGCATCCATGAAAATCTTCAGAGTATAAAAATTTCCTGAGCGTTTTTGTCCCACAATCGTTGGGTACGCTTTTGGAGTCCTCCCTCAACAGTATGAGAGAGGGGCCCACTTTGGATGCGACAGTAGATTATACGGTCGGCCGTCGCATGCCTGACACCGCCATGAAAATCCTCAGAGTACTGAGGGAAATTCCGATAGCTGGGAGGATTTTCTCCGTTCCCCTTTGCTTTGCCCCAGTTTCCAAATGCAAATGAGTACTTTTAACACCATAAGTTATTTTACAGGCTCTCTCGCTATATTTCCCGTGGACAAACTATCAAGAAGCCTCGCGGACTTTGCCATGTTTCAATGGCTTTGTATGGCAGTAGCAATTATCAGCGCGTGCTGCTTCTTGTACACCGGCCTATATGCCCCACACGAAGTCGCACAAGTGAAACAGCGCATCGAATTGAATTCTGTTGGCACGACAAATCAAGCAGAAGTGGCACAGGGGGCGAGCGACGAAGCGACTTTGTACACCAGTATGATGCATGGCTTGAAAAGCAGCTGGCAGATCGTCAGAGAGCGCGACTTTCTCTGCGTCGTTTTCGGCAACTTCTTCCGCATTATGCGTGGCGTTGCTGCCAGCAACTTCATTGCGATTTTCATTGAAGCTCTCGTCTCGCCTAGTGGCCTACTGCCCAAAGGGTCCACTGAAATCAGCATCTATTACCAACTGACTCAGACCTTACCGTCAGTGAGTGCTTTAATAGTTAGCGATCAATAATTTATTTCGCCGCACTATTGCGGCTGCTAGCTTGCAAAATTGCAGGCGCAGTGATAATTTGAATCAACGCACATAACCGAGACCACCCAAAGAATGACCAATCACTGCAATCCCGTAATTAAGCGAATGCAATATCTTTATGGAATAGAAGTTATACTTTAGTTACAAACTTAGTATGTTAGCGAATAGTAGAGTATAAAAATTGCTTTCTCGCTACTACGCTAATAACATTGTTGCAAAACTGTCACCGCAGCCTCAATACGCGCTTATTCTCGTCATTTCAGATTGTATTCCTCCTCTTTTGGCCATTACTGACGAAACTAGGGCCGTGGCTGGTCAACAATGGACAGATATTCTTTTCTTGCGTCAACTGCATCCTCATGCTTGTGATCGGCCGCCACAATCATATGTGGCTGGTTATATTTCTACTCTTTGAAAAGTTTATTCGTTTATGTTTTTTCAGTTGCCCCGACTGTCAATCATTACTTTCAGTATTCTGTGCAACGCAGGTTATCCCGGAGTGTACAATATCTTCTTTCCGGATGTGGTCGACGAAGATATGATGCGACACGACAGGAAGTCGGTCGGCGGTTCCACTTCACCACTATAACTTATTTCATTTCAGATCGCCATTGTCGACGATGGTATTCACTCTGAATGCTCTAATAACCAAACCAGCGAATTCGTTCGCCCCTATGATCGTCACGTTTTTCCTGAGTAGAGCAGATTACGCAAGCTACAATAAAATGAAGCGTGCACAATCGGCGTTTCACTCTTTGGACAATAGCACCGTTGCATGGAATGCAACTGTGGCTGATAGCTCGATGATGACATCGGCGTTGGAAGCTCAAAGCTTTGATCATCTTTTCGACGTAATGTTTATTGTAGCGTGCGTGTTTCCATTGATATGCGCTGTCATCGAGGGGCTAGCGTTGACCCCATATCGGCTCAAATTTCGCCATCGGCGTTCAGTCTCTCCCGTTCTCGACAATGAAATTAAGAAAAAATGAAATTGCTCAACTGTTACTGTATGTTCAATAATGTTGATTATGCGTGAACAACTTGTACTTACATGTTATACTTCATATAAAGCAACGCAAATATACAACAGGAAGTAAACATATTGCACCTATATTGATCATCACTTGGTTCACGCGCGCAAGAATCAGTTTTTTTCTGGTTGAAGGCACATGAGCCACTACAGTATCAGGAGAACTCAGCGGGAGATACTACAGTTACAATTTCACGAAAATTAGTTATTGATTAGTTTTACATTGCGTACTATAGTTTAAGTCATAGTCAGGAAATAAACTATGGCATTGTGTCAACTGCGATTTTACCTAAAGTGCGCGATATGAGACCGACCCTTAGAGACAACCATTTGCATACTTCGAATGATATCCCTTTCTGAAGACCTATATTGATCACGCAATGTAAATTAGCTTGATTCTGATTTTCGGCGTGTACGCTTCGAGTGTTCGCACAAGTTGATCGAGCCATTTGATAGTACAGTAGGCGAAGAGAATACAGTAGTGAATACATTGTTTGATAAATTTTAGGCACCAGCACCGAACGATTATCATACGGAATAGCCACCCACAGCAGAGAGCAGAATGAATGCTACTGCCAAAAGGCCCGTTCCCGATAAGTCCCCAAGCGCAGTCAGATAGGGAATGGCACAGTTGTCTGGATCGATCTTCCTCTTCCACATCAGACGCACTAACCACTGACATATGAACAGCAGCATGAATACCTAAAAATAAGTGGATTTTGTAGATGTAAATGGAGCTCTTTCTTGCTGCGATCAATGTATTACTTTTTATAGAAACATGAGCACCAAGTGCAACTGAATAAGTTGGCCTCTGAGATTTAATATATGTACATCAAAATTGATGGTAGTCATCTCACTCGTAATTTCTCTATCAGTTGCAAGAAAAGCAAGTTTTGTATCGCACGACAAAGGTTGGAATCGGAAAAGTCAATTAGTCCTTTTGCTAACTAGTTTTTACTGCCTTATTTTCTTGACATGAAACGTTAATTCCGCAAGGATTCGTGGGTGCTTTGCAACTGGCGAAGGACGGTCAAGTATATAAAGACATTCCGAATGCTAATGTAAAGCAATGCGCAATAAATGTAAAATGTACCTGAATGATGGCCACTAAGAGGTAGGCCACTAAGAACCACACCGTAACGTTTATGCTTCCTGCTTTAGCCAAGTAGATGGCGAGCGTGAAAATCAAATGGCCTGGGATGACCATCGCGAGAAGCACACGCGCAGAACGCGAATCGACATCTGCAACATGTTACTCTTTAGCTGCTTATCTATGTACTGTCATTTTATTATATTATTGTCGCGCCCGCTCCACTTCTGGTCTGTACGCCAGTACGTACGTCCCACCATGTATTGCACAGGCGCACATGGCATAAGTCTGTGGTATAGCGTTGCAGCGATTTGCTTTGTTTAACTCGTAGATTCAAGATCGAGTCCAGTTAGGAGAAGAGAAAGTTTGTACTTTCTAAACTTCTGAACATGTCTGAGAAATTAAAAACTCTTCGGCTATCTAAAATCCTGTTTTGAGTGGATTGTCTAATACTTCGTCAGACTTCGATTTTCAGGTTGGTCCGCTTTAAGATACAAACTTTGAGACCTTATGACGTATGTTCATCGTGGAATTAAGTCGTTATTAGTTGATCTTTGATTTGCAATCAAGCAAAAGCGACTAACCATTGCTGAAAAAGGCGCGCCGCAGGCTGAGGAAACTCATCGGGGTTCCACTTAGGAGACGACCCATTGTGCCTGTTTGATGCAGCGCTGTCGAGAGGCGACTTGCCTGAACTGCCACCAGGTTGCCGCCAACGCCTGAAGGAAGAAAGAGAGTCAGCAGAGCAGTGAAGCAGGTTTTATGACTTACCATTAATTACAGGCTGGAAAACGGCGATTCCTGGATAACCACCGATTGTAGCCTCGAGAATGAAACCGCCGCCGCTGAAACAGATAAATCCAATGAATGAAGACGGAAATAGTCAATGTTATGACGTCAAAGTCGCGTATGCGAGGAAGGAAAAGGAAAACTAGAATGACTTCTTGCTGGGAATCTGTCTGCATACATTAAAATGGGCATACAGGCGACATGAGATTAAACGAGAAGAATAGTACAAGGTGGATAGATTAATACCACTGAGGGTGTATGCTTATTAAAACATGGACAATGTTCTAAAAAGTCATCATACACGTGTGCCATTATTTCTGAATATTCTATATGAACGCCCTTCAAGACATCGCATTATAAGGTGAGTAAAATCGCCATCTTCCCCTCTCCTTCATTTAATCTTATTAATCGTATTACTTTAATGGTCGCATATGTATACAATGGTGGAGTAAAACTTTGATACAGACGAAGATAGAGAAAACAGTAGTCGAAATTATAACAATCATGAAAGCAGCTTTAGCACGAAACGGTTACCTGCTGATGAACATGGCTGAGATGACGGGCAACCAGCCAGTCTTAAGCACTTTGATTGTTTCATGGTCTCGAGTGGTAAGCCAAAACCAAAATGGCGATGCCGCGAAGAAACTGACGATTGCTGCGGGGTTAACCCATGGAGTTGCGTCGCGAGCGTTCAGGAACATGGTACCAAAGGTCACGAGCGCGAACAGCGTGGTCACATCCCCCAAAGAGGCGGCGATCGGCGTCGTGACGTTGTCGGGATCAATGTGAAGTCGACGCGCCACGATCACCACCATCGTCATCAGCAGGCCCAGCAACAATGACGCCACTGACGCCGTTGTCATGCTCGTCGCGCATAACATCGCCGCATGGGCTATGTCAAACTGAAAGCCAGACGATTGTTCAGCGCCACATTTATACAATGAAATTCTTTTATACCGGTACTTGGGGGACCGCCCAAAATGACCACTATAAACGTAATTACCACCGTAAGAATTGGAGAAAAGATAATGTGGACTCGCTTGAATTGTCCATTCTGTCCGCGAACAAAAAATGCGCAAAAGCGTGGGTGATGCGCGCGTCGAAGTATACTAGTTCTTGATCTTTTTCATTAACGAGTGCTTTGAACAGATGGCGAAATATTGAGTATTGCGCGTCCGTTTTCTCCGTAAGCGTGCGCACCAGTTGTCACTCTTCAATGATTGATCTCTAGCTTTTGCTCGCGGACAGAACGAACAGTCTACTGTTTTATTCGCTCATTTAACGAGGGATTGTACATCATCACCTCCATAGCCAAAATTCAAAATGATCCACAACATTGACAAACCTTTTCATTTTTGATGGAGGTGATTGCAAGGGCCAAAACAGAAGCAAAGAAGGCAACGCAGGTTGATTGAATTTGTAGTAGTGCCATGTTAGAATACAAAACCTTGAATTGCTGTTCTCTGGTTTCCATTTTACCGAGATTGGCCTGCAAGAAACAGACAGTTTTTTCGACTCGAAAAGCACGATTGTACCAGTGTGGATAGTCGTGATGCTAATGTCATCTCGAGATTGCCCTTCAAGCCGAGAAGAGCAGGAACGAGAATAAATGTTTCCGGAACGGTAGTGAAAAGAGGCCAATGCTTGACTACGTCTAGGAGCACTCCTGCGCCCACCATTCCACCGCCCGCAATAAGAAATGGAAATACGACCTGAAAAAATCCATGTTATTTAAAGATTGCTTTTATTGAAGCAGTATTGCCTGTAGGAAAAATTTCCACGATGATTCTCCGGAAGTAGAATCATGCTTGTCGGGCAGTTTCTCGGCGGCTTTCTCATCGGAGTGCTTTGGCGGTATCTCTTCCGCGCCTTTCTCGCCGTCATCAATCAAGTTAGCGCTCGAATTAGTCACCCAAATCACGTTATCCTTGCAGATGTCGTCAATCGTAAGGACGGTCCGGTAGTCATCTTGTTCGCCCACACAAACGAAAGCGCCATTGTCAAACACACCCACCTGGCTGAAAGAAAGGAATGGGAATATTACATTAAACTGTTGTAATTACAACTAGCGAAATTTGGATTGGGAAAAGTACAGCAAAGGGTCGGTTAGGTAGTGGGCGATGCGAATTTTATCGCGTACTTCATGACTGGCCAATCGCTGCATTTCCCGAAATTAATATAACAGCAGTGATTCTTACAATAGGTTTAAGGACACTTTCTCGAGCTCATTTTCGCGAACGCTTTGGCATCAAAACTCCGAGGGAAATCAGAATTTCAAGATTGCTAGCACTGACAGCACAGCACAAATCAGATTTCCGACGCAAGTCAGAGACTTGACAGTCGGTGAAATAAGGCTGTGGAGACGAGAAATGATGGCAAACCTTGCATGACTGTCCGAAGATTTCAAATGGTCTGTCGAAGAGTTTTCATGTCCAACCGTTTGACTGCTCTTAAGGCGGTCGGATACGTGAGTCTTCCAAAGATCCAGATACACTGAAACTGAGAGAGTAAGCAAAATAGTCTCAAATTGTGACGATTCACAATTTTTGCGAGCAATTGCTAAGAATAACTAAACATTCTTTTTAATGGTCACGTTTTACGGTAACTCTGCTCAAAACATTACTTTTATGGTCGAATGAGCGTTGGTTTTGGCCCCCTTTTAGCGACAAAGAGCGATGGGACGTTCTACATATATGATTCAAAAAAGTACATCTGACGCAGGTATTTAAACTGTGTTTGCCATTATTGCTGCATTCGCTCCTTATAATTGAAAATAAGAATTCCTCAGTATTTTTTCCCACAATAGTAGACCGAGATAATTTAATTCAAGGTGACAGCTTTCTCTTTCGATTTATCGGTAAGCAAAATATTTTCAACAGTTCTTAAGGCAACTGACGCGAAAACAACCCCCGCTCGTCACGAAGAAGAAATGACGAAAAGTGACGATGAGACTTTTCAAGAGACCAGTCATAGGATTGGTATTATTTACCGTTAAACAGACACAAACTAAAGAAAAACAAGAGAAAACGAAGAAGTTAAGTAGCATAAATACTGTAACATACTTTTCAAAGTAGCCAATAGACGATAGCGTCAGACGCTCTATCTTGAATTCCTCTCTTCGAGCGATAGGCTCCAGATCGAACGACTTTTCAGTCCGGTCAACCGCTTCTTTTCCGGCGACGGCGCGACCATGAAAAGCGACTACCGCGTTCAGCCACGTCTTTAGTGAAGTGATGGCGGTTCGGCTTGAAGAGCGACGTCGTTGACGTTCTAGAGGAGAGTGACCGCTGGTCTTCGGTCGCAGAACAATTGTCGTTGATTTGAAGACCGAAGAACGATCGACTACGTCGACTGAATTACTTGCGTTAGGAAGGAAGTGCAACGGCCAGCTCAGCGACGACTTAAATTACTGACGGCAACAATCGGGATACACAGCGTTCATTGACTTGCGTCGTTCACCAATAAACTTATCCAACTGCAGTCCGACGAAAATACTATTTACAAACTACAGCGTAGACCGGTTCTTCGTGCGCATGATAGTCGAGAATTGGCCGAATAGAGCGCAAATAACGTCATGCGGGCCGCGATGACTTTTTTTTAGCTGTCTTTAACCTTGATTCATCCGAAGAACCTGCTGCACTTTGGAAGTATGGATGCGAGCGAAAGTCAATAGCGTTAACACCCGCTAAAAGCAATCTAATCTAATGCCTTCCTAGTGCGGGGGCTAGTCCCTTTCCTCATAGATCACGTCAGCGACCATGAATAATAATGAGCCTGACTATACGCTCCTTCAACGCAACTGACACTAATTGAGGACGTTCCTTGGGGCGGTGTTTTACACGTCATTGCTGGATGCCGCTCTGAAATGCCATTTCGCTTTTGAGTTTCTGAAGCGAAAACATTGCTCGACCATCATAAATGCCGCTTTAACGTTTGTTTAACCTTTAAAATGCCAGCAAGCGGCCCCTTGTCACAACATATGCATCAGACGGAGATATTTGATCGACATAGATAAAGGGAATATCGAGTCACAATATAAGTTCCGATAGGTATAAGTAGTCAATGGCGTAGACATTGAATTTCATGTTCAGTTTTACAGAAACGGCACCTAAATAATTAAAAATTACCTGAGAGAATATTCGGGTGAAAATTTGAAAAGGACTGACGATTTTGTAGCCGTTTTCGCATGACACAAATATCAAACTATAATTACAAGTGATAGATTTAGCTCTAAAAATTCTAACTAGGGGGCAATCCTTTTGAAATAATTGTGTGATAATTGCATTCATAACGGTTGAACAATTTGGTCTTCTTCTATCGGTATACTGTATTGTGATTGCCAGCAGTTGATACCTTATCACTTCCAGCCGCATCCACATTTTCAGTTATAAGTGGTACGTTTCGATTAATCATGGCAATAGCGTAATAAACCGAAACATTTGAATGTTCGATTGAGGATCCAAATAGTTCATGCGTATTCGTGGCTTTCAGCTACAGTGAATGTGTGTGACAGTAACCACTTTCAAATAAACTTTATTCATCTTCATTGTCACTTTGAAAACATACTAAATCAACGAGCACAAGCACTGATCAACTCAACAAGCTTTTGGACTTTGTACGCGATTGTTTCTTTTTGATGAGTTTGCGCACTTTCTTGGTATGGCCCTTGTTCTGCTGAGCCGAAGGATCAGCGTCGCCCTTCTTCTTGTCGGCGTATGTGGAGTATTTTGTAACTTTCTTACTCTCCTGAACCTTGGATCCTTTCTTCCCGGCGCGAGATGGAGTCGTCTTACTCCCCTTATTCTTATCGCCGCCGACTGTCCGCTGAATTATTAATCAGAAGATAGAATAAGTAATTAAATGTGATTAATTATTGAAGTAAATTTGCAAGCTCAGTCTTTAGTCAAAATTTCTTCGTCGGTAATGAATCGGCAGAGGGAGTACCGTAATATCCACTTTATACGGTGCTGCTGCTCAGTACATATCATTAAGAGACCGGTTCGGGGACATGGTACCCCCCCCCCCCCCACGCGACCAAATCGGTCACGGAGCAGCCTTGTAGCAGCTTAGTCTTGACACGATCGTGGCTTAAGCACCATGATATGTGACGCCTCTGCAGCCGGTTTGGTCACGTGGGGGGGGGTACCTTGTCCAAACACGTTACGAGACCAAACTTTGGTTTTCTCATTAGTGACGAAGAAATACTGACGATAATTGCCATCATTCTTACCTTGTTTT
>NIUQ01003908.1:0-15559 GCA_002796945.1 Plectus sambesii
CTTTTCTTGGGTCAACGGCAAATGTGTCGTGTTCGACGATTCCTACCTCCACTCGGCGCGCTATTTGAACGGAGAGCGAGAGCGCGCGGCGCTCATCGTCGACTTGTGGCATCCCGACTTGATCAAGGAGGAAAAGGAGTGTGTGGAGTTTGTGTTTGGCGTCAATTGAGCCATCTCTGACTCCTCACACCTGTTGTTCCTGCCACCGTTTCCCTATTGACGATTTGCCAGCTGCGTGCTTTATGTTATCAACGCCTTACATGGTTTGCTCATTTGCCGAGTTGTCATATTCTATGAGTCTGATAAATGTTTTACGCAGATGCAACTTTGTGGCTGTTCTATTGCATTCCGAATGCTACGATTCGCGTCACTTTGTCTTCTTGCTATGAACTAAGATCGAGTTCATACAGCTTTCCATTTCGCATATTATGAAGCTCCGATCGTGTGATTTGTGGTTAAGTGCTTCATGAAAACGCACTCGTTTGATGTTCTCAGTAATTTGGCGATAGTGACAAAAGTACAAATAATCCATTAGCTATTGCGTCTCGACACGATATCGGTGCATGATTGAAGACAAAACTACGTACCGTTCGCTAGTCAAATTTGAGAGTTGTTGCATCAGTTTACGACAGCATGATTGACTGACAGAATTGAATAGGCTTCGGACTCTGGCGACATTGTAGTGATTCTTCTGTCGATCTTCGCGGTATTGAACAATTGTATGTGCGCCTATTTTGAAATTTACAGGTTTGGGTCACACGAGACCATCATCAATTAGGTTGATTGCATCACGTAAAAATGTCCGAAATGGAAGGAGCGGATAAGAAGCTCAGTAAGAAGTAAGTTAAATTTGCATACTTTCTTTCCGACTGAATATGGCCTGTGTGAACGCAGACTTGGATAGATCCACCGTATTGACATATAATTCTCATAGTTACGCGCTCTATTTAACGTTTAACTTAAAACTGTCATTTTCTCTTTTGCTATAAATAAAGCAAACGAGGCCTGTGTGAATTTAACAACGCAGCTTTTTTGCCCTTTTTCGATGCCATTTCTGTCCTAAAGTTTATGTGTGTAAAACTGAGGCCTCCTATCATGCGGCCCAATGTCACGCTAGTGTAACAGATTTGTGATGCCCACCTTCTTCCAAGTAGAATTTAATTTATGCATGCTTCCGCAATTATACAGTCTAGCAAAGATATTACGTCCGAATCCCCTAAAGGGCTCCTCAGAACAGTACCTATAATTACCCTATACTCTATGCTACTCGCAGTCTGTCAGATTTCCAGAATTTGTGGCGCATACAAATTTTTCTGCATGCACAAAATGTACAATGATTCATTCAATATTTTATGCATGCAGTAGAGATCTATTGGAGCAAGCAGTAGAAATAATAATTGCACAGTGCCACAATATCAAAAATACAGTATATGACAAATGCATCTGCAGTGTTGACGTTTGTTGATTTATACAGCTGTGACAGTTGAACCAAAAGAGGGGAATGTTGGCGTCGTTTATCCGGACGACGGCAGTAGCCCGATTGCCGATCGCGACTAGCTGCAGATTCGCCGCGAGCCGGTGAGCAGCCGCTAGCTCGCGGCGATTAGGATGACCTTTATGAGCCTTAATATTTCAGTGAGCAGAAGCGCTTGTCGAAGGCGAACAAGAAGGAGAAGGAGAAGGCCGAGAAGGATGCCCAGAAGGCCGTTGCGCCCGCTGCCGCCTCCGCCAACAAGGACAAGGATAAGGATAAGAAGGCCCTCGATCCTTCTGATCCTCAGGTCTGTCTATGGTTTTTGTTATTTTTCTCTGACAATTACTGCGTCTTTCGCTCTTATTTTTTGCTCATGTGATATAAATCGTCACTTTTTAATTTCATTTCGCCACCCTTGCACTCGAATTGAATATAAACAGAGTGAAAATCATTAATATCTGCAGATTTCGACCGTTAAAAGTGATTACCTTTTTTAACGATTTTATCTGATGAAAATCATAGAAGGCGGGAAATTCGGAACCAGCCAAATTTGACCACTATAAGCGTATTATCGTTATAAGCGATACTGCAATAAACGATATCTACTGTTTTCACCACATGAAGTTAAAAATAATTTGTACCGTAGCTGACTCTGATACTTGCAGGAGTACTTTAACATGCGAGTTAGGCAGATTGCCGACCGACGTGCAAAGGGTGAGAACCCTTTCCCGCACAAGTTCAACGTGACCATGGCGCTCGTCGACTTCATCGCTCAGTACGAGAAGCTGACCACCGAGCAAGTGCTCACTGACGTCACCGTCAACCTTGCTGGTTAGTAATTTCGTCGTTTTATGTATTTATTAAAAGTTAAAAGTTGTTTATAATTGTGTTTAATTCTACCTAAACCATTATTACTGTTATAGCTTTCTTTCAAGTTGTCTGTTAAATTAGACACAAGTAATCGCTTCATTCGACCATTGAAAATTGATCGAATGATTTGTATTGAATATGAGTTTAATACTTGCAGGTCGCATTCATTCGAAGCGAGAAGCTGGCGCCAAGCTAATCTTTTACGATCTGCGCGGCGAGGGTGTTCGATTGCAAGTCATGTCGAATGCCAAGTAAGCGACGTTTCCTACTCTATTTCATATTGTAAAAGGATCTGCACGCTGTCCTCCACACTGAAAATAGGGATGGGGCGAAAAAACCGATACTTTGCAATGTTCCAACGAGTTTTTTGTGCTTATATAAATTAATTACTTCTTCGCCATACGCCCGGCTACAACGTTTTGTAGGTGCAGCAGTTTCATATATGCATGCGACGTTACAGTAGTTCCCATGAAAGATGATTTTATATCTCTTCTACTCGTGCCATTCTCGTTTAAAATTATATGTGCTATTCAATTTGTTTTGTAGAAAAGTGTCGAATGTTAAGTATAAATGATATAATCGTAAATTAATCATTTTGATGTCAGGTACCACGGTGAGGGACCGGAGAAATTCGAAGAGGTTCACGAGTCAATCAAGCGAGGCGACATCGTCGGCATTATGGGCCATCCCGCCAAGTCGAAGAGCGGAGAGTTGAGCATCATCCCCACTTCTATCCAACTGCTCACTCCTTGTCTCCACATGCTTCCACATATGCACTTTGGTCTTAAGAACCAGGAAACCAGGTTGGTCTTTCTTCTGATATCCAACAGTTTTGTCTTTCGAAGCATTTTGGGGTTTGTTTGTAATCAAGTAGAAAACGATGAAGGTTTTGTTTTATGGATTAGGTTTAGTTTTGCGCTCTTTATAGCATTGGGTAATGGTAATATGTAAGAGCTCGTTAAGAAAAGATAATATCTCGTAAAATGAATTGCCTGCGGTGCTTAAAGGATACTTTAGTGCGCAATATGGTTCCAACTCAATTTCCCTGAAAACCAGTACTCTTTTCTCTTGTTGCAATTTTTATTTATTTTTGTTTTCAGATACCGTATGCGCTACTTGGATCTGATTATGAATGAGCGCGTCAAGGACAAGTTTGTCATTCGCTCGAAGATGATCACGTTCCTCCGGCGCTATCTGGACAACCTCGGCTTCCTCGAGGTCGAAACGCCGATCATGAACCAGATCGCCGGTGGCGCCACCGCCAAGCCCTTCATCACCCATCACAACGAACTGAAGCAGAACCTTTACCTCCGAGTCGCCCCCGAGCTTTATCACAAGGTATTCTTTTTTTAAACACTCCTTTTTTATTGTTTGCCGTACCGTATTGTGAGACTTCTCTTTGCTGGTTCACGGCTTTGTCGCGCTAATTGAACGTGAGCGAGGCTGTGTAAAGAAATTGTAACAGAATAGATATCATTTATAGCGATAGCGCCTTGAAGGATATTGTTTATATTTGTGAATAGTTACTCGATCAGTGCGAACAACGTAGGTTAAGGAGTGATTTCGTTTCAGATGTTGGTCGTCGGTGGTATTGATCGAGTCTACGAGATCGGTAGACTGTTTCGCAATGAGGGTATCGACCTCACGCACAATCCCGAGTTCACCACCTGCGAGTTCTATATGGCCTACGCCGACTACGAGGACGTTATTGAATTAACTGAGGATCTGCTCTCGAGTAAGTTCGCCTTATTTTACTATTGCTGTATTAGTTTCAGGGATTGATTAGGGAGGATCGCAATTAGGGCTCTGTTGGGATTATAATGTTTCATGAATCTTGCCCTACCAGTTTTCATCCGCGGATATATTAAGAAAATGTATGCGTAAAAGAGCATATAAAGGAGTATTCATTATCAGAGTATACGATTGTTCTATTTGAAACATTAGGGAGCCATTTTGAACGATTAAATATAAGAATGACGAGTAAAGTGATGGACTTTTGCAGAGATGGTTCATTATATCCATGGGACGTACGTGATACCGTACCACTTGAACGGGCCCGACGAAGAGCCGGTGATGATCGATTTTAAGCCGCCGTTCAGGCGCGTGCAGATGTATTCGGGACTTGAGGAGGTGCTCGGCGTCAAGCTGCCCCCTCCTGACACCCTCGACACTCCTGGTAAGCACTCTATTATGCAAAAAATTAAAAAGACTAATTAAAGTTAAAAAGCATCGTTTTTTCTCTCCGCGTTATTGCTATCGTTTTTTCGTCTTTTGACAACACTGTTGCGTTTCGCACTTTAACCGTTTATTCGTAATAGTAAATATTAGATTTCTTGTCACTGATGAAGTTTTGGCGATGGCATGAAGCTGAAAAAATATTTCATAGCGAACTTGGTTAGTGTTGGACTGACGTTCTTTATTTCAGAAGCAAACGCTGTGTTCGACAAGATCTGCAAGAGTAAGAATGTCGACTGCGCCCCGCCTCGAACTACCGCTCGATTACTGGATAAGGTTGGATTTTGTTTAATATTATTACTGTCATTGTTAAAGCGCTTTGAAGTAATGAATAAAATCGTGCCGTATCTCGTATGATATGATCAGCTTGATATCGTGTCACAGAATTATTGATTATATATACAGTCAAAACCGGATAAGTGGACACCGCATAATCGGACAAACCGGATAAGCGGACATTTTTGGCAAGCCCCGTGTGCGACATTTGTATGCAACCATGACCGCTTAAGCGGACATTTTTCTCTTGCCGGGTCAATGTCCGCTTATTCGGTTTTTACTGTATTTTAATAATTATGGAGCGATTGGATAATTATTCTTTTTCAGTTGGTCGGCGAGTTCCTCGAGACGACTTGTCTCAACCCGACGTTTTTGATTGGTCACCCGCAAATCATGAGCCCCTTGGCGAAGTGGCATCGTTCCATCCCCGGCTTGACGGAGCGCTTCGAGGTAATGACAGTTATGAATAGGTTACTTTAGCCGTATTGAAGCCTTTTTTTGGAGTAAGATGGGCGATTTCTGCTGCATAAACGTTCATAAACTGTTCATAAACGCGATGCCTTTATGAACTTATTTATTTTAACTATGTTCAAGTAGTATAGTTCGACGCGTGTTTGTATGCGGACATTAGACTTAGGAGACTGTGGGTGGAAGCGCGCGCTAGCACCTGTATGACAGTCATAATTTCTTCGTCAACTGGAGAAATTAAGTTTCGGTATCGCAGCGAGGAGGTTTAAGCGGCAAATTAAATTTGCAGCTATGCTGATTCATTCCTTCCACTTTGTATCTTTGACATGCAAAGCTGTCTTTGACATATCCCCAATGATGTATGCACGGTTGGACTATATGGTACGGTGTAGCCTTGGCCTTTATCGACGAGAAAATTTCGTATTTACGCTTCCATATTACATTGTTTTACAATAATTGCTCAATGTGCTGAAAAAATCTACAAAACGATCACTGTTAGGAACACGCAACAATTTACTGTGTGCGCTGAAGAAAAGATTGAACTTTGTTATTTTTTCAGTTGTTCACTATACACAAGGAGGTGGCGAACGCCTACACCGAGTTGAACGACCCGATCACGCAGCGGCAGCGATTCGAGCAGCAAGCTATGGTAAATCAGTCGTTTCCTATCTTCATTCTAAATCCTCACTGTGTTTTAGGCGCATTTATTGTTTGATTTTAACGCATTGCGTTATTTTTATTCATTAATATTTTCTTTTTAGCGAATCAAGTTGGTTTTTAGTACGCACTGTGTGTTTAAGTAATGCTGAATTAGCGCGTTATTGAATATCAACTGGCATTGGATATATAGGCAGTATATAAAGTCTCATTGATGAGTTATTTATTTACCATGTAATGAATGTATAAAGTGCGTTTTGCTATGAACGACAACGAATATGTGTTGGCGCTTGCAGGATAAGGAGGCTGGCGATGACGAGGCGCAGGCCGTCGACGAAAATTTCTGCACAGCGCTGGAATACGGCCTGCCGCCGACTGGCGGATGGGGAATGGGAATGGATCGACTCGCTATGATCCTTACGGACAGTCAGAACATCAAGGTGCGGTTTATTTTCAACTGAAAGTGGTAAACTGCCTACTGAAAAACTGAAATTCAGTCTAAGCGGGCTTTACTCGTTTTTTCGGGATTGAATAGAATCAACAATTTTGGATCGATAACAAGAAATCGAACCAGGCACTCTAGTTGGCAAATATTGTCTCGCATGTCAGTGGAAAAACAATTCAGTTCTTGGTTTTTATATGCGTAAACGATGGAAACAAACATTAGCGACTGTTAAAGTAGTTTGCCTAATTTCATCTGAAATATTTTGTGACTGACTGAAAAAATTGATTATAGGTGTTTTGCTCTATCGTTTGCGTGCATATTTAATCGCTGATAAAGAAGCAGTTAATTATTTAATTGCTTTCAGGATGTGCTCTTCTTCCCGGCGATGAAGCCTGACGACCAGAAGCCAGGACCCCCGGCCCTCGATGGAGCTGGCGGCGTTGCTTGAATGCCCCAGGACATAGACGCCTGCTCTGTGACTAGTAGTCGTGCGCGTTTTGCAATCGACGCGATATTTCTTTGTTGATCATTCGTTGTTTTGTTGTATTTCTTTCTGCGATATGTGTTCGGCTCCGGCTTTCACATTGTTTTTCATCGCTAGGTCAGAAATGCAAGTGACTTTCCAGTTTGCTGGATTGGTATTAAACGAGTCGGTTGAAGACACGAGCAAACAATAGTTATGATTCACATTCGATCATGCCACAAGCAAACCTCGTTCAACCTCATACCTCTGTTGTCCGAGCACAAGTTACAAGAGCAGATCAATGAAGTTGAATACATTTGAACATGAGCGAAACCTGCGCGTAGTATCGAATTGTGTGGCGTCTCGAAGCGAATCGTACAGCAGGATCGCTTGAAATGATTATCCACGTTTACGTACTCGAGTTTGATTACGGTAACTCGCTTATGCGCACGTCATGTCTGGGCGTTGAAAAACTGCAAAAGTAGCAAGCTTTTAGTTGTGCTGAGGTCGTTTAAAAGTGCTAATGAAGAGGTAGTCATAATCAGCCGTGCGAGTATACATATAGTATTTTCGGCACATTATGTTGCTATTTTAGAGACGCTTTAATGATAGCAATATTTCTTTTAGGGGTGTTTCGAAGAAAATTAGCCGAAGATGAGAGTAGCGACCGTGTTCGCATTGTTGGGAATGGCGGCGTTGTGCTGGTCGACGCCGTATTTGAACACTTATCTGAAGCCCGAAGATAAGCAGTCGCTGAAGAGTGTGTTCACGAAGGCATTTGCGGAACAGCAACAGGACATAAGCGCGATCCATCACGCGGTTGGTGGTCTCAAGTTCCTGGGCGAGTCGCTGTCTGCGCAAGACTCTCAGGTAATATATTTATGTACAAAGTTTGAGTGCAACTTTAGTTACTCCCAACTGAAGAAAATGCACTATGTACTGTTTCTAGCGATGCATTGTAAAACTTCTTTGCCGTTAACGAATTGAAATCTGTAAAGTTATATTCAATAGCATTTGCAGTCATCTTGCTGTACGCGAATAGCAACTGTTCATAGTTCTTTTCCCATGGCTAGGGGAATGTAATTTTTTACTAATGCTACCTTAAATTAAGAAAACCTGCGTTTCATTGACCACGAAATTCATCGGATTAATCAGCTTGAAGTTGAAAGAAATAGTGAGCCATCCACGTAAGAGCTAAAGTATATAGGTGATCAGCTGGATGTTATGGGATCATATTCAGGAGCACAGCTAAGCGTACGCGGCGCGCTGTGGATATATATTAATTAATGTAGTGGAGCGCGCGTCGACCGCTCTCCTGTGCCAATTTTATAAAGCTTTTGTAATTAGAACGATTGTAACTACAATTAGGGGCAGTAGCGCGATAAATCATGCTATTCATTACGTGCATCTGTCGGACTATCCCACATATATAGCAACTGATAAAGCGGCGCTTTTCCCGAAGCTGTAATTGAAGCAGTTGTGAAAGCACTTGTGCAAGCACTTGTGCAGGATAAGGTCCTAAAATCACTGAGCGCAACGACTTATCATAGATTCGCGCTTGTTCGCATCGAAACGATTGATGTGGATACCCTACTCTACAGGAGTGCTATTATAAAATATTCTCCTGACGCATTTATCAGTACGGCCCGCAATTAATCCATCGACAATTTCTGAATGTATATGCATCCTTATTCACGCTTGTTTTTCCTTCAGAAGGCTTGCGAGATCGCCAAAAAGGCGAAAGACACGGATGCCAAGGAACTCTACCATGCCGCGGCTATCGCCAGCGACTTGCCCTCTTGCGCCCTGAGCTTCCCCAAGGCCCAGGAGACCCTGACGGCCGTCGCTAAGGACGATAAGGCCACCTCGCAGCTCATCTACTACGCTCTCGCTGCTGCGGAACAGCTGAAGGTCAAAGGTAAAAATATGAACTGCTGCTATTAAGAAGTAGGAAGCGGCCGGTCGTCGCATGTGGAAGTGTCCCATCCCAACTAGGAGCATCCTTTTATCGTATCGCGTCCTCGTGTAAGACCGCGATGACTTCTTTTTCTTTTGACCCGCAGATATCACAAACTATTAGTCATTTCCGATTTTGTTCGATGTCTGAATGCTTACTTATTTTTTGATATTTCAGTCGACCAAACGGCATTCAACACTGCGCTTCAAAACGCTTTGAAGAAAGACGACAGCGCTTTGAGGTTAGTGAAAAAGAGATTTGAAACATCGGATAAGATGCAGTAGAAGTAATTGTTTATATCAGTTTCGATTAAAGCGGTCACGTTTCGGTTACCCATGTATTGTACAGGGCAAATTGTTTTTAACGTTAATCACTTGTATCGGTCATAAAGTCCACTGTTCCGCCAGTTACATAAATGATTTCCTTTGTATAAGCGTATACTGTATTATAGCCTGACGTACGGCTTGAATGCGGCAGTTTTCTTCGACGCTCCAACTGCCACCAAGTACTTCGACCGCATTGAAGATCTGGTTGGACAGGCCGATGAGATCGATGGCAAGTATTTGCAGGTAATGCTTTTTAACTAGCTCTTGCCTTTTTATGCGCATGCCAAGTTGCAACCTCCCGACTGTGTACTCATTCGGACAGGACATGGATGCTTTCTCATAGTCTCAATACCCACACTGTTTTTAATCCTCTCCAACGACATTTAATCTTAGTTTTAGTGCATTTTCAATCGGACTGATACAAAAGGACGATTTTAACCGGGGAGGTTTGTTGTTAGAATGTCGCTGTATTAGGTGATTAGAAATGATGAGAATGTTAAGTGGATCGCACCTGATTCGGTTGGCATTATTTCATTTGAACGGGATGCCGGCATGAGCGAAAGAGTCCAGATTGGTAAATTATAGTTGAGTCGAGCGTAAATAACGCTGCGCAGCCCGATCTAGCAATGAGTTGCATAGTCAACATGCAACCGTTATGGGAACAGAATGCTAAACTATAGTCAAAACTTTTCGATCAGTAACGAGAAAACAAAATTCTGGTCCTGTTACGATGAGGTCCATGCGCGAAATTTAAACTGTGCTAAATGAATGATCTAACAGTAATACATATATTATGCCTTTTCCCACATTCTTTTAATTTTGTGAATGGCACGCTATATCTACTTAAACATTATTCAACTCTTAAAGTTAATTTAACTGAAGAGAAGCAGCTATATTTTGCTCGCGTAACTAATTCCATTAGCAATACGTAACAGCACTAGAGTGATTAATCGCCGACGAACTTTTTCGGGCATATATGGCTCTAGAAGCATGGAAAATGTCGCAAGCTATCAAATGAGGCATGCATTCGACTGTATTTGACTTATTCTTAAATTTCGTAAAGGAAAATCAAAAAATTTAGCCAGTTTTCATTGATTTTCTTAGCCTACGATTTTCGTAATAGAATAAGTCTTACAGCGAACCTGCTCAATTTACTCATCCGTATCTTTGCGTGTTACGGTGTTCCGTCTCGTCCTGAATTACTGATCGAAAAGTTTCCACTATATACCTGTTGCAGTTCGAGGGAGGACTCAGCGTCACCGCTGGCGGCGTCTACGCCATCTACGCGCTGTCGGACAAGCTCAACAAATCGCCCGCGGTCAAGAGTGTAAGTCTAGCAGCATTCTTTTCCCAGAGTCTTACAGAAATTTTCATAATATAACTATTGTCGTTTAAGTTCGTAACCTTTGCGTTCAAGTTGATGGCAAAGGCACGAAATTAACCTGCAACGGTTATAATTCGTGGAATCAGTTGAACTGTTTTATTTTCGACTGCGTATGATTGATAGTAATCGAATTTAGGACGAAGCCGTCAAGTTCGCGAGCTACTTGTTGAACCGCAAGAGCGTGCAAATCGAACGAGCGGCGTTCTTGTTGCTGCGCGCGTTGAAGAAGTTGGCGAACAACAAGTACCAAGTGCCGGTGGCGTTCACGCTCGGCAGCCCCGTGGCGGTCAACGCCGGCGCCCCCAAGGTGATCGTCAAGCTGAGCAACGTGTTCGGCGAGACCGTCGGCACCCTCGCCGTCAACGTCGACTCCGCCACCCACATCCCCTCCAGCGGCGTCGTCCTCTCCCGCAAGCAGCTCGCCAAAGTCGCCGGCGACAAGTTAGTTTTACTGCCGAATGTATTCGAAATATAGGGATCGGTTAAGTGAGAGTGAGCCACTCCCTACTCATAATACGCGCCTTGGTTAGCTTTTTTTTGAAAGGCTCTTGTATTTCAAATTGGAATAAGAAAAAAAGGATAGATTGAGTTATAACGTTAGTCATTTTTCGTTTTTGCGACTATGAATGTTATAACGTAACAGTTGAGTGAAAAGATATCCTTGAGAGCGGAATGGGGTAAATAGCTCGTGATAGCTTCGTTTTTATGGAAGTGCCAGCTGTTCCGGATGGAAGTAAAAATTGGTATTATAGCACCAACACCCTCTACGAGTTCAACCTGATGGAGCAGCCACGCGAGCGCGGCTTCTACAAGCTGTCGCTGAGCGCCGGCAGCCAGGACAAGCGTCTCGTCGGCACGAATGGCGCGGAAGTGAGCGTCAAGGTCATGACCGAAGTCTCCGTGGAGGATGTCGAGATCGCCGTCTTCGATCGCGAGCACGCTCAGGCCACCAACACCCAGAAGTATGTTTGATTGACATTTGTTCTTTTCTATCTGCTTGCTAAAGGAAACACCCTAATATCCATTTGTTTCAGATAGTTATATACTGTATTTATCATTGTGGAATCAATGTTTTTATCTTGAAGCGCACTTTGGCTATTCGTTTTAAGTTAATATGTTTGGGAGAAAATTCTTGACTTACTGACCATTGGAAATAACTTGATCTATATTTATGCAAGATCGTTACTCCGTATATATCGTTATGCGATCCATATTTTTATGTTTAAACTTTGGTTGTTCGATTTACATAGTCTAACGTGGTAGATTGAATGAAGATTACATGTCAATTAATGCTTATTAACAGAAAATGTCAAATTATGAGACTAATTTACGAAAGTGTCGCTTTTAGTCGGCATGCTTGCTTGGCGACAACGCAAATTGAACTTCCCGCGTGCATAATTTAGTTGCTAGTCGAAGACTTGATTATCTTGTCAGTGTTGAAGAAATTTCGATAATAATTGCTGATTGTTTTGCAGAGTGGCGCCCGGCACGAAACTGAAGGCTTCCCTGGAGGCGGACACCCACCAGAAGGTCATCGTCAAGTTCGCCGTTAAGGAGAAGCAGACGAAGAAGGCCGTCGCCGTCCATCAGGCGTTCATCGCTTTCGTCCACGAGAAGACCGGCAAGGAACTTATCTTCGTCGCCGAGCCCGACCCAGCCACCTCGGTGTACAAGTTTGACGTGGTATGTCGACTGCAGATTTTGCTGTCTCTCTAGATTTCTTAAATTCCTTGTTCCTGATCGGGAAATGTGACTACAAGCCAAACCTTGCACTAAGCATCGGTGCTGGATGGAGCCTATGTTACTTGGGTCACCGACTTTCGTTACAATTTGCGCTTTGGCATTCTAAATGGTATCGTTTAGGACTTGCAAAAGTCTGCCAAGGACTTCGATGGCCTGTCCGGCAAGTACAACATTCGTCTGATCATCGGTGACTCCGTCGTTTCGAACGCCATCGACTGGCATTTGGTTAGTTTGTGCTTTGAAAATTAATTCCACGCTAAGTAATGATTGGATGCGAACGCAATTTGAACTGCGGTTTAGTCGGACTACTGTATATTTTTTCGCTTAATTATTATCTTTGATGGACGATTCTCTTGAGGCGGTAGTGAGGCAATATAAAGTATGGGGTAGTTGAATTATTTGTGTAAATGCTTCGTGTGCGTAAGGAAAGGAGGCATTATAGGGGAAATTTTCCACTCAGTAACGGCAAAACAGTCTTTCCTAAGACTTCGCTTGACGTACTGCGTGCTAAAGATAGGCTGAATTTAGCGTTATACGGTATTTGGTCTCGACGCTCGTTACTGATCGAAAAGTTTCCCCTATAAAGATGACAAAGATGAGAGGAGCATACGGTATTAAAGTATGCAGTATAGTGGTAAAGTAGTCCTTACACTCACAAGAGAATAAACGAGAGGAGTGGCGAATATGTTTTTGATTTGGCACAATTGATGTCTGATATTTCAGGCTGATGTGAGCCTGAAGCTGCCCGCCGCAGAGACGAAGAAGGTGAAGAAGTCCGAGCTCATCAACTACGAAAAACTCCCCGAGATCAAGCACCTCTTCCGCGAGCCCGAGAAGCGCCCTCCACAAGTCGTGTCCGATGCCTTCACCGCCATCTGCCTCGCCCCTATCCTTCTCCTCTTCGTCCTGGTGAGTTTCGATTTTTTGTGAGCATTCCTGTGACGTTACATAAGACAGACGCTTTATTATTCGACGATCTGAAAGCCCGTCGGCGTTTAGTATCCGCGCAAATATGCGCTTTAGGGATGTCTTTGGATGCCTTGACGACTTTTACCACTTTTATTGAGGGCATTTTCCAGTTATAAGAGGATGTTTACAGAATCAAAAGGGGCACATTTCATATTGTTTTGACTTGAAAATTGTCATTATGATTTGAAAAACGTTTTCATTGAAGTGAAAAAGTGTCCTTAATAAAGGTGGAATTGGTTTATTTATTGACAATCTAAAGCGTTCGAAGAACCGTTTCGCTCTGCTTCTCTCGTATATAAAGAAGTTCTATAAGAGAATAAATCTAGAACAGGAATTGAGTTACTTTGCAATGAACTCTACGCACCCTTTTTAGTGGCTGCGTGTGGGCATCAACTTCGGCAATTTGACGCCGTCGCTCTGGACCCTTGGCTTCCACATCGGATTGGCGGGTACTGCATTTCTTGCTGTTTGCATTTCGATATCGTAATTATGCCTGCTTTTCAGCGGTCTTCGGTCTTTACTTCGTGTTCTGGGTCAAGCTGAACATGTTCGTCACGCTCAAATATCTGGCGGGCATTGGTGGCGTTACCTTCCTATGCGGCAATCGCATGTTGCGCGCCATGGCCGATCGACGAAAGTAAGCGCTTATATTCGGTGTTGTAATCGAGTTGAAAACAGTCTGACTGACGTACAGACGAGTTAAGGTAAAGTACGTATGGGGAAGTAATGGGTTGTAACATACGTGATGTCTTTTTTCTGACATGTCGACTCAAAGCCTGACAATTTCTATAAGCACGGCATCGACAGTTTCCACAAAGATGGGACTATCGAAAGAGTGTTTATGTTGTTTTTGTATAACAAGTTTTTCTAGTTTGATAAAAACGACATTGGTTTTGTTTGGTCATCTTTCAAACAAAATAATTTTTAGTTTAGTAAAAGAAAAAATAGCGATTTTAATTAAATATTAAGCGTTTCAAATAGTTGCAATGCTATATTTTACTGCACGATTATAAAGGGACGATTTGCTGTAACGACTCGTGTTGTTTCAGGCAAAAGACGGAATAATTATCAAATCGCTTGCAAGTGCCTCTCTGGATATTTCATCGATCACTTTAGGAAGCTTTTGGTGGAATTGAAATTCAGGATAGGTTCTGGATTACTTTTCTGGATTGAGCCCATGCGACTCTGTATTTCACTATTTTTGTGCTGCGTTTTTGTTGGGGGCGCAGAATCCATTGTTGAACGTTTTTTATTTATGCATTGTTAACGACGATAGGTATCTATGAGTTATAAAGATCGTTGCGATATTTATTTGAATTTTTGTGGACAACTATGGCCCATCGATTTCTTATTGATGTGTGTAGTACATTCCTTGAGTAGTCGACGCCTTTTCGCTTCGTTGCGAAAGTTTTGCGGTCCTATCGGGTCTGTTGTTGTTTTGTTACGAGGAAGTAAATGTTGTTGATTTTGATTTGGCCGCTCATGGCTTTGACTGAAACACACGCCAAATACACTCTCTGCTGTGACCGAATACTGGCATACGTAGCAAAGAGATTTTGTACTGAGAAACTAATCTTAGTTATGCAGCGAAAAGAGTAACATCTAGCAAGTCATCAAAAATGTAAACGGCTGTCCCGACAGAACTTATGGTCCCTTAGTAAGGCAATGATAATTGTGTGAGAAAGTCAAAGGATTCCTTTAGAAATACAGGCTCGTTTCTATTTACTTTCCCCATCTGTTTGCTAGAAAGGGAATGCAATATCAACAACTAATACAGAACTAGCCTGCTCAAAGTCTTGATGTCAGCAGCATGCAGTTTGCGAGCATATCAATATCCGAGAAATATGACACATCGCGCCGCAAGTAGCAAATGCACGAAATGTAAGAGAATAATCGAAAAAATGCTGAAAGAGTCTGGTCATCAAATTTTTTGTTTGATTAACATCTCGTTCCTCCTTGAGGTTCACCGTTTGTGTTCGATTACTTCTGTACCTTTCTCCCCGTTGCTTCTTTCTCGCTTTTCTCAAGTGTTGATATCAACAGTTCGCATGATGCTGACATCAAGACTTTAAGCAAGTTAGTTCAGTATTAGTTGTTGATTTTTCATTCCCTTTCTAGCAAACAGTTGGGGGAAAGTAAATAGGAATGAGCCAGTATTTCTAAAGGGATCCTTTGACTTTTTCACACATTGATTTTACAATGGGCCGGTTTCACATCGCGTACTTTAACTAAAGTCGGACTTTACGCAATGATGAAGGATAGGCCTTAAGTCCGACTTTAGCTAAAGTACGC
>NIUQ01003909.1:0-15524 GCA_002796945.1 Plectus sambesii
CTTGATCTTGCGAAACAACTCCGAACTCATCAACGAGCCGGTGATGGCCGCGGAGAACTGCAGGAAGAACAGCGTGGGCTCCACCGAAACCCATTTTTTCAATGTCGGATAGAATCGGTCCGTCATTTTTTTCTTTCTTTGTCAAGTGAAGCCTCTGAAACAGTCTTATAATTAAACGGAATGTACACCTTGAAGAGAATCATGCAGCAAGATGTCGAACGCGCTTTACAGCTTTCAGATTAACACGAGAGTTAGAGAAGCAATTATGCATTCTTGGCAATTGTTATGTGATATGCCAAGTTATAAATTTTTGCTTTCAAAACTGCTTGAAAGTACCAGATATTTCCGAGTAGAAGCCCCCCCCCCAAATAAAAGCCCATCTGGGCTTACATTCGGTTTGAATTTCCAAATAGAAGCCCTGGGGCTTATATTTGGAGTCGAAAAAGATTACCATGTATGCGTGAAATTAAATTATTTTAATTGAATTTCGCATCTTAATACCGTATTCTTTAATAGAGTTTGCTAAAATCATATAGATCTTCCGTTATTTGCCTGTAAGATAAATTAAAAAGATGAAAAAACGAGGCAAAAAGCAAGTATGATTGGCACTGCAAAAAAGCGTTATGTAGTTAAATTTTCCAAATTAGAAGCCCTGGGGCTTCTATTTGGGGACAAAGTAGAGAGGCGAAAAGTACCAATTCTTATTACAAGCCCCGGGGCCTATAGTCGGAAAAACCCGGTAGCTTTCATTTAGCCTAAATTGCAAAAGTATGTGCTAGCTTGACAAGCACAATTTGTAAACCCTAAGCTATTTCAACAAATTCTACCGTCTCCTTGAAAGACAATGCAATCCTCAATTTATGAATGGCTCCCCATGACAAGATTTTCTACTCTAGCAACCACTTATTATAGCAGCTTAAGTATTGTCTGTAATGCGCTGATGAAAATAATTCTATTCACTGATAGCAAAAGAATAAACGTTATGCTGTAGAAGAGAAGCTGATTCGTCCATCTCACTTATCTGCCTCTTATATATACATGTTCTTCGACAGATGACGCAGCAATTAAACCAACATCTTTGTAGATGCACCCTGGTACGATGTGCTTTTGAACAGCCTGAGTCATGAAGGGAGGAGGAGATAGCAGAACATTGGTTGCTGCGATGAGCCTTTAGAGCGTCGATCACTCTCTTGCATAGCTAAACTTGTACTCTGACCCAACTCATCAAACAATGCGTAAGCGTGAAACCCCCCAATGATGTCAACTTTATCTCAAGACGATTGTATAAACTGAGCGCTGCACGTTTACCAGAGATAACATGCGCAAATACAAATCATATTACAGTCGACTCTCGATATAACGGCACCCCTCGGGACCGGCCCCAGCTGACGTTATATCAAGAGTGACGTTATATTGAGGGTCATTTTGCCTTAATTTCTTCTAGGGCCAACCAAATCGGGCCCAACCAAGGTGACGTTATAGCGAGAGTGACGTTATATCGGGGTGCCGTTATATCGAGAGTCGACTGTAGCTCTGAGTCAGAAGAAATGACGTGCTTAGTCGACGCGTTAACGCGGTTCCTTAACAAGGTGAATTTTGATCTGTGACTGCTCAATTTCTTTCTATTAGCTTGCATATGGGAGGTTAAATTTGTGAGTGAGGTCGACGCTTAAATTTGTAGGTAAATGCTGCGTGTTCGCATTGGGGCACAGTCACTTTCCTCTGCTTCTTTAACTGAGCATTTAAACATTTAATTATATAATTAAATGTTCAGTTTTTCTCATTAGCTGACTACTCAGATAGACAATTGAAGAAAATATCTCGAGAAATCTCATTAAGCACCTTTTTGATTTGCATATAAATTGCAGAGTATTTTTTATAAGTGACGTTTCGTTATGCAGCTGCATCTCGGACGATGTAACTGAAAAGCGAATATCGCTTGTAAATTTCATTTTTTATTTTCAAGCACATTGTGTACAATAAGCCTAGTTCATCAATGAGCAAGTCACTCTCAGTTCAAAGTGATTATCGAGAGCGTTTTCAACTAAAGCGATCGCTTCGTATTTCATTGAAGTTGGGAGATAAATCCTCGATTTCGGCAACGAAAGGAAAGCCGTGCTAAATTCGTCCTTCGTTGAACGGATGCGACCAAATTTCCATATTTTCATGTCTTCGAGCCACGGAAACAGGCGGCGACAAACTCCAGACACTTCAGCGTTTTGCCATGCCTTCAACAAAACATAAAAATGCATGTGAATATGAGCAGTTAGTTTTCTTGGCTTAAAATAGACAACATATTTTGAATTCCTTGCCCGAAACGTTGTGAAGTCCGACACACCCAAGCGAAAGCTGATAAGATCGCATACTCAAGTATCATACTTGAGTATGCGATTGGCTCATACTTGAAGTATGAGCCAATTTATTTAAAGTTAATAAGGCAAAAGCTGGCTAAAATTTTAATAGCCTTAAAGCATTTTTTCACAACCCCGAAACTCTGTAAAAAATGGGCTGTGATAATTATAGTTTTAAAATGATCTGATTGTTGATGAAACTGTTAATTACTGTTAAAAACCATCAATTCAACACTAAAATCTCAAAGTTCCAGGCACATGATAGTAGCTGACTGGAGCATTTGTAAAAACTAGTTGATCATCATCAATAACAACTAATTTTGCATACACTAATTGTATCTAAAAATGGTACCTTGACGAGTGCTATAATGCCATTTATGGTGAAACCAGTAGACATGTGAGATCCAAATACGAAATGGTGAATAGGCGCCTTCTGCTGAGCAATTCGAAGTAGTGTGGCATCGGTTAGAGTAGGTAAGGAATAGGAAGTGCTGGCAAAGGGTAGTACCACCAGCGCTGACAAGTTAGCAGCTGAGCAAAGGGTGTCATCTGTGAGCAGCGCCAAATTCACCTCGAGCGTACCGTCAAGGAACCGCACATCAATGCCATTCTTAGTAATTTTAGCTAGTAATGATTTCATGCTGTTCGACGACGTCAGCACTCGACTGCCGTCAAACACCAATCCTTCACTTGCTGCAAGCAGGTTGAGATGTGGTTGCAGCAGTTCGGCGACTAGTTCGTCATCTACAGTCATATCGCTGAATTTAAGCGTCCCTTTGGTAAGTACGAAGTGTCGCAGTAGCTCAGAGAGACGTGGTGCCGCTGAGTCACTGAGAAAGTTGGCTGGAAGTTTCTGGGTGACCTTGATCAACTGACCATCATTGTGTTGATCTGAAAATTTGTCAGTCAGTTAAGTAACGTTTGGCACATATGTTGTGGTTAGCGTAATATAGGAGCTAATATTTTATCATTTATTTAATATCATCATTAAAAACTAACTCATTAAGAGACAATCTCAAACTTTTAAAAGTAATGGCAACTAAACTCCTCAAAAATTAGTCAATAATATTCAAATAGTCCTTGACTTCTGTAAATAATTGATTCGCTATCCTACAGTTACTGGCAACTAAGGCAAATAGTAGCGCTCTGAATTTATTTTTGAGAGCTGCTTGCATGGTTTAACTTATGAAAATTTTGAGTCAGAATTATATTCCACTATTAATATTGTTGAGAAATCTATAAATAGACACCAATAATATGATGATATTGATAAGAAATGTACAAATAGTATAAATTAATTAATCGAAGGGAGCCCATTACCATAATAATTAATTACAGTCAATTTTCACTAGTTCATCGCCATTATATAAATAGAAATTCATACCTAACGTTGTGTATGTACTGTGCTGCCTTTTCATAAATGTCACTTTGATTTCATTCAGCGAGCTGTCATGGACAAAACGGATGTTTTGAATTTCAGTTTTTGGTAGCAAATTACTGTACTTTCTTATCAGTAAGTTGAATAAGCGACAGACGCCTTTCAGTTTAGTAAACTCTTTGCCTGCATACACGAATACACTTATGAGCAACTCTGGCGGCAGCGTATCAAATTGAGGATAGACTGCTGACATCTTTAATTATCCAGTAGCTGTCAACTTGCGAATATCTGAAACAGTGGAAAATGTGAATGCAAATCACAAGACGGAATCATTAATCCGTTTAATTTCTAATCATCAGTTCGTTTTAATTCCTCCTTTCTGTTGTTTGCACAAGTAGACGAGCATATTCCAATGAAAATTAATAAAGTTTAGTGAAATTAGAGGTGAAGTAACGATGTATACAATGACCCCCTTCCCTCCTGTGACGTATGAAGGCGTGACGGACCATCCGAGGTCTCTGAACCCAACTTCCGTATGGTACATATAAACTGAGCAACAGGGTCCTGATAGCACTGATTAGTAGATTATTTCACTTCTATGAATTTATAACGGAAATTAATAACGCTTACGAGCGCAAAAAATTTATCCTTTTTGGGAATTTTACAGTCTAGCCAATAGTCTCACTGGGACAGGATTTAAAACGCGCCCTTTGTTTAGTCATGACTCCAATTTCCATTGCTGTCTCGCGTCCTGCTTATCTAATGATCCTCTCGCGCACACATGAAACACAGAATGTCTCCTATCTAGAATTTTCGACTAAATTGCTCTTTGATAGTTAGGTTATAATCCACAATGGTTTAAAAATTATAGATCGCTCGTCAATTGACGTACTTGGATGTTACTCTTCTGACATAGGACGCGTTTGAACACAATAGTCAGACATTGGGCGCGTGTTAATTTTTTATAGGGCGGGTTTTTAGTTTAATCCGTCTCACTGCCTACTTTGTGTCTACAGGTTAACAGCGCGCGTAGAATGATCATAATTTATTGTTAATTGGTGAATCTCGTTATTCGAATAAGTTACAACCACTGGTAACAAGCCCATTAATTCAAGAATAAAGCAAGATTTATCACTAATCAACTAGTGATTCAATAATAATTTCCTCTTGTAACCGTAACCTCTTGTATCAACTAACCGCAATCAAAACTCAGCTGTTCGCACGCAAATATCTCACCACATAGAGTAAAGTACATGCCTGTCAGCGACATTTACGGCCAGATCTGCCGCATTGTCGCATCATGTCAGTAAGTGATAGAATGTATTGCTTGTAATTAGCCAGCAGTCGGCGCCATGTTGACATTTGGCACTCTAGGGTCAAGCACCCATAACTCTAGCTGATTGCAACGTAGCTGCTGAACTGAGTGGGAAACATGAGCGAGCGCGAGCGGCGTCGCTAAATGCCAGTGAGTGGTGTCAGAACCCTGTTTCATAAAATCATTGTTTCCAGAGAATTGAGAAACTGTGTCTCTATAGCAGTCTTGATTTCGCATATGAGTATGCGGTGACGACCGCAGAGGATTGAAAATTTCGCAGTTTTCAACATTTTTATGAATTATTTCCTAGAGAAAGCAAACAGATAAACCCAGATCACGAAGGCGAGCCCGGCTGGCTCAGCCGCAAAGAAGCTCTATTATGAGTGAAATAGGCGATGAGCCGTGTGATGGTTAAATGTATTAGCGCATAGTGGAGACAGATCTTGCGACACAACGCAGAGTAAAAACAGCAAATTCAGCGGATTTTTACAGAGAAACATATTAATGCGAAATCGACGACGAAAATTAAAATGGGACTTTGGGCTTTCCTCCGGCTCAGCTGATTTTGAATTGAAACGCGTTCAGCATCCGTCAGTTGCTCATGCGGAAAAGCTCGAACATCTATCAGTCTCCTTCCCAGCCGTCCACTAATGGACTGTGTTGACAGTACGATTTGAAATAGAGAAGCGAAATGGAAAGAATTCGCCTGTTTCTATCAATAGACTGATCGTGCTCTGTGATGAAGGCGGCGAACTCTAAAACAGTCTGGCTGAAAGTAGGCGAAGGTGAAATCAGACAAGATTTTCAAAATTCTTCATTTGTTAATTGTTCTAATCCTTTCATCACACAATTGTACGGGTAATGAGGCTTTTGGTCGAAAATGTTTATGCCAATTTCTCTCCCGTCAGAAGTGATTGACTCTTCAGAGCAAACGCTTCTTCTCCATTGTCGATAGGGCATACCAACTAAGCGGGAATAGCAAGGACAGTTTTGCCATCCTACGCTTTAGTAATGACACAGAAAAGCATAGGTAAGAAAGGGACTATGGTCATGGCGAGCGCTCTGATAGTTGGCCCACGCTTACGTTCCATTGCGCATCTGCGAGCGTTCACGCAGCGTGGGAGTTCCCCTGAAAGTCGAGCACTTTGACTGCTTTATAAACACTAAAAAAACGTCTTGATCATGCCGCCGACAGCTCAATCGTTTTATCCATTGGAAGCGAATGATGATGATGTAAAGTGCAAAAGTGGGTCCAAATTTTGAATAAACTAAACAATGCAATAGAGACCTGCTGTGTCACCACCGAAAAATGCGTTTCAAGGTTCGCTGACAAAGTTCAGTTTGGCCTTATCACTTTTTCAAACAGCGTAGGCTGTTATCACCTTCGCGGCATAAGTAAAGACGCATTGTAGAAATTGTCATATAAGCTACCGAACGGAGACAATAGTCGTTCTCTGCTGTCATACGTAACATAATTGGCGTACAAAGAGACCAACGTTCAACCCATACAGCAGCGTCTAAACAATGCTCAAATTGCTCTGCATTTTTCTCTCCGTAGCGACGTTATCTTATGCGCAAATTTGCCCTAGTGGATGGTCGCCGTTCAACTCAAAGTGCCTCATCGTGAAAACAGAGAAGAAAGCGTGGTTCACTGCAGAGGAGTATTGCAATCAGGCTGCGCCGAAAGGCCATCTTACATCTATTTCAAGTGCTTTTGAAAACGCCAAGATTAGCGGTAATTTTTTTGGTCGACTTTCATGATTGCTTAGCCAAATGGCTTAGTTTTGTCCTTCATGAATAAGTTTATGCGCCAAATTCAGTTTTTTAGGGAATATGGCTTATCAATATGACAGCAAGTTTGAAGCAGAATCGGTGCTTCAAAAAGACGCACTTTTGTTGTTCGCACCTAAACATATGACCAAACGTCGTCATGAGAAGCAGCTGAAACCTTCAGCAAGCATTGTAACATATAGTGTTTTCGTGTGCTGCATTAGGAAGGAAATTATTTTGGATTACCATCTCAAAAAAATTGAAAATTCTTTCGCATGCATTAATCAGGATTATATGATATCATAGAAAACTTGCGTGCAGCAACTGCCAGTTGTGTTTTAGCACTCGCGCAAGCATCGGGTACTTCAGCATCGCAATTATGGATTGGTGGTACCGATTTAATGCAAAATGGGAGTTATTCGTGGTTCGACGGCCAACCATTGCTGTACGCCAATTGGGAGCAAGGTAAATGACAAACCCATATACAAAAATACGAGAGTTGAGTGCATTACTTTTAGCAGCAGGCGAAAAAACTTAATAATTTGTTGGATTCAACGCCTCTTAGTCCGTCGCCCGAATTCAACCTTGTCACAGCTCTAATCTGAACTGACATTAGTTTAACAAGCAATGATTGCATGTTACAGCTTAAAACATAAATTATCACGTATTACATGTATCATGTACATTATTATAGGTCAACCGGACTCGAGCAAGCATTGTGTTTCGTCACAAGCAGCAGGCACAGGAAAGTGGAGAACAGAAGTGTGCAACGTTCAAAATGGTTACATTTGTGAAGCGCCGATGCAAGTTCCGAGCTGCCCTGCTGATTGGATATATTTTCCAGCAACACAAGCATGCTATCGAGTAAATACTAGTGAATAATTAGTGATATCATGAATCGAAAACAGCGCTTTTATACTGTTTTTCATTTGAAATATTTTAGCAGTATAGGAATGAAAGGGAAAGGCTTTTGTTAGGGATTATTCCATGTTGAAGTTTCAGGTTTTCATGGGCGCTAGTTCGTGGAATGATGCGAATAGCAAGTGTCTCGGCAATGGCGGAAATCTAACCTCAGTTCATTCGGATGTGGAAAACAACTTTATTGGAGGTCAGAACGCACACGATCATTCTCTGTATAAAGATGCTCTTTTCTACGGTGCAAGCCAGAGGGGAATGGGACACAGTTCGGGATCAATTTGATTTGCGGGAGAAAACCTGGTTCCGAATCACCGATCTTGTCCCCCCAATATTCAACAAGCTCAACATGTTCGCATGTATCTCAGCTACGTCCTCTCTTTTAATACTCTTCTTTGTTGCTAATCTGCATCAGTATCCATCTATGTGCTCCAAATTTTACCTAATGACCCAATGGTTTCTGGTAATCATCACGTTCGTCATCAATTTCATCCTTGTCTTAGCATCAATAAGCTTTGTTCGACTTTACAGCCTTGACGTCGGATTATGTGGACGATGATTGGTATCATAATCAAACATTCATCGGAATGAGCGATCCACAGCAGAACCTCCAGTGGAGTTGGTCGGACGGGAGCGCTACGAATTATTTCAATTGGGCGCCGGGGGAGCCAAATGGCCAGCATGGTAATGAGTTTTGCGTAGAAATGTACAGCGATGTCGGAACAAACAGACCTGATATGCAGTATCATTGGAACGATACTCCTTGCGATGAAACGATGCGATCATTTGTATGCAAATGCGCGCCGACATGGGGCGCGTAGTGTACTCATGACTGATGTTATTGTAGTGGCTTGTAGTGCTTTCCCATAACATTTTTAAGTCAGTTTACTGAGTTTTTACGTGTAGCGCTATTGTCAGAAGAATATATTCATATTTAAAATTTTCTAAATGCAACGGAATAAAAATAAACAAAAAGTGTGTTCATTTTTCCTCGGCATGCAAAATGAAAAATTCATCTCGATTCGCCGCTCTTGCATTCCGTTTCGTCACCCTTGTATTCCATTCGTTACAGTAGCGTGATAAGTGAATGCAGAGATGACGAAATGGAGTGCAAGAGTGGCGAATTGAGATGAAGGAGCATGTAATAAAGAAGCACGATTTTATAGGTCTCACGCTGTCTTTGTCGTGCGGACTTCAGCGATTCTGTCAATTCTCATTTGATTCTTACAATCAAATTCTGGAACGCCTTGATTGGGCTGTATTTGTCAATGTTTATGTCATCGATGAGCTTGCTTTTGCCCGTGTTCATTTCAAAGTACAGAGGAACAGATTTTTATTCGTTTTTTCGGAAACAAGAGTACCATTTTGCTTCAGCGCAAAGAGAAAAATAACAACCGATATTCGTTCGAAAGAAAAACATCATGCAATGCATATATAGTTGGTGGGACGAAGCCAATATATTTGGATTCAAAACAGTTCGTTTTAGTTACCTATATAAAGAATAGCACTTCTAGCGTTGATAGAATGTTCAAAATGCATACTGTAATTCGATAAATACAAGGTGATCCCATGAACGTCGCAAGTTGTTCATAAAAACTTCAAGTTTTGAGTTTTGACTGGTTCTTATGAAACTTACGCGTACATAACACCGATTCTTTTCAAATGGCAAAAGTATCATCGCACATTACTTTAACCAGTATTTGCGCATGATACCAATGCCACGAATAATTTGACGATTTTCCCTTCAAAACCCGCAACAGCTTTTATATCTTAAGATCTTGCCTAAATTTGGGCAAATTTTTGCCAGATTTGCTTTAGTGCCTTAAAAATTGAAAATTAAATGGGATCCCCCTGTGAATAGAGATAGCCATTCCATCTAAAGATGACGAAAACGAACTTATTGAGCAGACACAAGCGATAGACCGTACCATACCTATTCGTTAATTCTAGCATTTTAAACGAAAACTCAAACATGCGCGCACACACACACATATGGAAAACACCTGAAGTTGAGGGCAACAAAGCGAGCAGAACAGAACAAAGAGGTCCTAATCAACCACACGAAATTATAAACACACACAACGTGTAAATAAAACAGAAAAGCCGTTCATTTCCCAGACGATAATTATGTAACATCGACTTCAATTGTACAAGCACAACAGTGCAGGTGAAGCAATTGTCAGCGCAGAAAACCACTGTCAATACTATACAAACAGCTGAAAAATGCAGCAATTTTTCAATTAAACAGAATGAATTACACTCATAATAATTTAAGTGGCGCAGCACGCAAAGTTATGTCACTCAATAAGGAGGCGGGAATAACAAAAAAGAGGGGAACACATTAGACGGCATATTCAAATCCTGCTCCAATTAGCAGCGATAGTAACAGAGCGCGCGATAGATTCATTGTCGACTGGAAGTCAGAGTTGCGCAGTTTACAGTATGGTTTTGGCGCTGCTTTAGATTTTGGCACTATTTTCAAATCTTAATGCAGCTGAATTGCGAGTGAGCAACTCAGGCAACATAAAGTGCGCCAAAAGTATACTATACTCTACGACCGTCCGGTCCCAAAACGACAGTATTACGGTAGTTGAGAAACGAACCAATGAGAGAATAGCACGCGGCAGGGGAAAATGCGAGAAGAGAAGCAAATCAAGAGGAGTCATACTTGAAGGGAGAGAGAAGTGTTCATTTTTTGGATCTTTGTCAGTGATTATTAAAAAGCCTGACCAACATCAACAATATGCTAGCATTAAATCGAAAGTACGGCCATTGAACACAACGTTAACTAATTAATGTATCGACGCTTCGTAGAGTAATACCCTGAATCCTTACGAATTTGAATAATTACACGCATAAACGAGCTTCCTTCAGATGAAAGTTTACTTTCGTGAAAAATAGTGAAGTGATTTGAAAATGTCACCCCCTGCGTCAAAGTGCCACAGCTTTGTGGGCAATTTCTCGAAATGGATATAGGTGTATTATCACAACGATCGTCGATAGCGCAATCGAGTGAAACAAAGCAGCACTAATGCAAACAATAATTAGTTACCGTACCGCTGAGAAAGCCTTGGATTTCAGTACAAACAATCGAAATAAAAATCTTTTTACCGGAGCAATAGTCTCGGAAGGATTTCTATTCAGAGCAGTACGGTAGAGGGCGAACAGGGAAAAAGCCTCTCAATTTCTTATAGAAATTTACTTAATCGGCGCAGCACATTAACACGCGTACAACAACCAATCGAAGCACTCAGAATACCATCAAGGGGGACATTGTGAAACATTAGAAGCGCCGTCGCCGTTAAATATCATTTAAGGATAACCACAAACCATAGGAGGTCCCAGAGCCTCAATTGAAATTTCTACAAACAACAAGCATTTATAAATTTGTTCGTAAATTCGAAACGCATAGGAAGGAGTTGGAGTATCATATAACCAGAGCGGTCTGCTAATTACGGTCGAAAGTTCATTTTGCCAACAGCTCCATTTTGGACAAGTGCCAAATACTGTGATAATGAAAGAGTGCACCTCGAGGAGTGCAGAGCGGTAAAAATTGCGTTTCGATACCGAAGAAGCTTCCGAATGCATTGGACACAATGGGCCGGTTTTACATCGCGTACTTTAGCTAAAGTCGGACTTAACGTAATGATAAAGGATAAACCTTAAGTCCGACTTTAGCTAAAGTACGCGAAGTGAAACCCAGGCAATAAGACATGAAATAGGCTGTCGGGCTACAGGCGCCGCTGTTCCCGCCTTAAGCAGCGTCAACGTCACACAGTGCAATTTCACGAAGTCGCAAAAATTCCATTTCAAAATGCGATCAGCGTGCGGGAGCGTCGAGCCAGCCAGACAACGGACACATACGAGTGCAATGAACAATATACACAACAAGAAACGAAGCAATTATAAGAGCGGTGATTCTCAGACGAGCGACAATAGAAATAATAATAAATACTACCGTAACTAGAGGTCATCGGTGGTCAGTGGTCAGTGATGAGTGGTCAGTGGTTGCGCATGTTGGGATCTTGACCGTTGGCGGCGGCCATAATCTTAGCGAGAACGTCCTTCTTGCAAGCTTTCTGCCGACGGACATGCTTCATAAAGTCCTCGAACAGGTTCGGCATCATCGGGATCGATTGGAAGGCCAGTTTTGCCTTTTTGACCAGCTCGATTACCTAAAATATTTGACAGTTGGGAATAAGTCTTGGAGAGTATATACTAAGACATAGGCTGAGTACAATCGGTATTTAGGCTTAGACTGACTACAGTTGATACTGGGCGCCAAATGTGCGTCAGTCCTAAAACAACGGCACTGAATTTCCCCTATTCAATAATATTTTTAGCGCTATGAAAGCAGTTTTCGAAGAAATGATTTCTAACTATCAGAAGACACCAAATGTATACTGTAACAAGTGAAGTTCTCTAGAGAAATGAAAAACCTTAGCTAATTGATTGCCACCCTGAGCGCAACTGACTGACCGTAACAAAGTAATTTACAATACACTCTGAAGACGTGAGAGTGTGTCTCTTATTAAAACTCTTTCACTATAAGAGCTACGAACTGTACCTCTTCCAAGTCGGAAGCAACGAAACGCGGATGACTGAGCTTCTGGTTGGATGCGGCGTAGAACATTTCCAAGCAGCGTTGCATAAGCTCCGCCGTTGGATGCGCCCATCCGTGCTGTGTCAACGTCGTGAACACCTAAAAATACATAAATTAGCATTTTACGCTTAAATTCCTTCTGCGAATTAAGGAACGTAGAAAGCGTGAGTAAATCCCATATAGACGATAAAGGAACTTTGCTTTTTTCCGTACCGTACCAAGCTGTTCCTCGTTTTATCACGTGTACAATAAATATTAACCAAAGCTTCTCTCTGTATTTCATAATCTCTTCCTTCATAGTCTAAACATCTTTGGGTAATAGCGTAGCAGTAATAGCAGTGAGGTTAATTTGAACGAGAACTTTAAAACGAAACTTCAGTAGTTTCGCGCATTGCTATCATAAAATAACAATATACGGAACTGCAGGTATACGAGTGGAATAAAAGTAAAGAACATACATGAGGCGGCTGGGGTGTGCAACCCTGGTACTGCTTGCCCTGAGCTTGACTATTATTACTGTAGACGCTGACATTGTTGCGCGGCATGGGAGGGAGGATGGGCGTGGTGTGGTGGCCGCCGTAATGCTGCTGGGCAATGGGGAAGAGCTTAAAGCTCTCGCATGCCAGGTCGCAGAGGACGAACGGTGACACCACCGATCGCGCCGCCATCTCGAAGAAGTGCTGCGCGTACAGCGGCCCCAGCTTCTGCGAGATCGTCAACAGCCAACGGACGTCGTCGCCATAGCTCGGGTTCTGCAACGATTTTATTTCAGTCATTTTATTACGGTAGATGAAGCCTTTCTTACGACTTTTCATACAGTGAAGTTCGATTTACAAAAGTTTTACGATACGGTACGGCCATTGGATGATTTAAAAATAATATCCACTATTGCGACTGACTCTTTTATGCAATCGTAATAAGCGTACTATATCTGCATTTTAACTTCAATAGTAAAATAGTGGTAGCTGCTCGTGGTGCATATACGCTAAGCGCCATCCTCACAGATCTACCGAAATTCGACGGCGCGCCCAGTTCAAATGCAACAATACATTCCTTAATTAGCATAGAAAGTGAAACAAAACTTTCAAAAACTTGCATGCACTTATAACCATCATGATTTAAAATACCGTACCTGCGAGTATTTAACATAGCTGCGGTTATCGTCGTGAGACCCAGTTCCCATGGTTTCCATCGCCTTCATACCGACGCGATGCGCCAGTACCAAACAGTTCAACCGGGGATCGGTATTGGACGATTGCGGCTGGCGGTTGCCGGGATCGGCGGACGCCGCTGCCCCCATTTTGTTTAATTGGTTCAGCTGTTGTTGGGCGAGCGAGTTAGGTCCGCCTTGCATTTCAGGCACATGCTGCTGCGCCGCGCCGTGATGGTGATGCCCGTGGCGGCGAGTGAACTGCGCCTGCATGGACGCCAAACTCGGCGCTGAGTGACTCATGTGGAGCTGCTGGCGGATTGGCACGGTTGGCACTGGTTGTCTGAAATGGCGGAGATCAAACTATCGTACTCTTTCGACAAATTTTGAATACATAATTATGTATTGAAGTCGATTCGAAACAAGTTGAACAGCGCTCCAGTTTCTCATGCAAATATCTCTCGTTTGTATCTTGCTCACTTTAAAAAAGGACACTTTCCAAAATCAAATCAATTTGAAAAGCGTCTCATTTGATATATAAAGTAATCTCATTAGAGCAGAAACAATAAAATTACAAAAGTAACTCAAACTTTCAAGCGCAAATACAAATAATCAGCAAAAACCAGTCCTCACCTATATCCATAAGGAAGCACAAGAGGCTGACAATGACCGGGAGCCATGTAAATCGGTGGGCGATACATGGAGTTCTGCATGCCGGCGTACATCGCGCCGTACACCATCGACGGAGCGGGATATCCTCCCGGAGGATGATGCATGGGATAGCTCATCTGTTGCGCGTACACAATTGACGGCTGGTTCAGCAGCGATGGCGGCGGTTGCGAAATATTTGGCAGCTGGCCACCGCCCGACGCTGACGCCCCGTGGTCTTGGCACGAAGCCGAGTACGGTATCGGCGGACCTTGCTGCTGCTGTTGTTGCTGCTGATGCTGCTGTTGAGACTGGCTGCGCAGTTCTGGATCGTCGTACAGTTCGTACCACTGACGAGCGACTTTGAATAGAACTTCCGGATAGACGCCATCCTTCTCGGCCGCCTGAAAAAAGACGATATTTATCCATTTCAAAGAACAAAGTTGTCGTCACAGAGCGAAAAAATTTAATTGAGAATGCGCACGCAGTACTTATATACCATTTTCACTTTAATATGGATACTTTTCAATTCAAAAGGACGTTTTCCTAATCAAAGAAAGTATTTGCTAAGTCGTTATGAAAAATGAACCCTTCGATTTTTTTAAATCCATTTTGATTTGGAAACTGTCCATATAAAAGTGAAAATGTCATAAATGCTTTACAGGATGTGATCATTCGATTCGCAAAGCACCAAAAAGCACTCACTTTTTCGACAGCATAGCAGGCTCTCTTGAGCATTTCAGTGCCCTGATCGCGACATTGATCGATGGCGCGTTGAATCTCAGTAGGATTGAGAGCATTGGCCTTGGATAGGACGGAGAGGGCGAGTTCGGCCGCCGCCTGCACCATGAAGGGCTCGCGAACCTGGCTGGCCTTGTCGGCCAGGTTGGCCGCCTCAGGGGGCGTCAGGTGATTCTCCCACGTCTCTATCACGATGCGGATCGCCGGTCGACCTGAAAATCAGGAACGGTTATGCTAAATGACGTCATAAATGATGATGCTAATGATGTCACAAACTACGATTGCACGTCTTTCGTATCCATCTGTTTAGTTTACAGACCGAAGCGATTAGCTAGTGAATATTGAGGTTTTATGTTGATTTTTAATGTGGAGACGGGCTTTGTTTCGTTTATTAGGGCATTCAAACTTTCGCAATTTTCATTCGTGAAGAATACTAGTTCGAAGAAACGCGGGTGATCAAGTCAACAATCTCTCACAATCTTTCGCTTCGTTAATTTACTATATAACGCAAAAACAACCGAAGGAGAATAAGATACACTCTATCAAAGATGGAAATGTCTCTTACCAATCTCGGTGGCTTGGCCTGATAGCCAGCTGACGTGAGTACTGTAGGTACGCGACAGCCAGTTGGGCGACACTCGATTGTGCAAGCC
>NIUQ01003910.1:0-15632 GCA_002796945.1 Plectus sambesii
GCGAACGAGCGAGCCCATGTAGACGCACATGAGTTGATCATTAGCCTGCACATTCTGGGATCGGACGAAATCCGGCGAGCTCACGTCCGGCAACAGGTTTAGCATCTCCTGAAAACAACAGTGAGGATGTAAAATGGACAAAAATCTGTACAGTCGGCCGCACGGAAGTGAGTCGCACCAGTACCGTAATCTGTAACTCATAAATTCAAGTGTTTTTTAAAGAAAAGCAGGTAACGTACATAATTGGCATGGTTACTTACAGAATTAATGACGTTTTGCGCAAAAATATCATAGATTCTGTAAGTAACCATGCCAATTATGTACGTTGCCTGCTCACTTTAAATTAAAATTGAATTGTTGTGCTAAACGATACGGTACTGGGGCGACTCGTTTCCGTGCGGTCGACTGTACTGCCCACGTGGTTATCTATAGTCGAAATATCCCGATTAGTAACAGGAAATTTTGGATTGTATCAGGAAAACTGCTTCCAAAGTCGATAGCGCTTCTTTCTATCAATTTAAGCACTTAAAAACGAAGGAAAGACCGTCATTCTTGGTGAAAACGGTGTTCAAACATCAAACCGATCACTGGACGTGCTATTATTAATAATCCTCTCACTTTGATCGCACCCTTCCTATCAAGTGGTTGGTTTGACTTTGCTTCCTGCTCGTTCGTCTGGAACGGTCGCTGATCCTTCTTACATATTACAGACTCTGCACGGAAACCCTCCTCCCTCCCCCTTAATATTTTTTCTATGACCGTTAGTAAATCCGAACAAGCCCTCTAACATGTAGGCATATCTTCGCACGGCCAAGTTAAATAATCGGGCTAAAGGGCGACCGGTACGCGAAGGCTACCGTAATCGTAGGCGCGTGAGTTGAACTTTGTTACATAAGAGTTTGTGGCCATAACAATGCAGTACGGTGCTATTTGAATGCAAACATTGTAATCAGGCGAGAATCGCTTTAGGACCTCTCTCGTACCGGTCGCCCTTTAGCCCGACTACCAAGTTATATCCGTGGCCGGAACTTACACCCCACCAACCGTCTAAATACAGTTAACTATTTTTACACCCCACTGTGTTGATTTGATAACGCCCAATTTGTGAACACAGTGGGGTGTAAAAATAACTTATTGTATTTAGACGGTTGGTGGGGTGTAAGTTCCGGGCACCAGTTATAGCACAAACCTGAACATAGTAGATGATCGAATGGTTGACGGGCAGCTCGCCCTTGGAGACTTCGGTCAAGTAGCGCTTGATGTCTTCCAATTGGCTCCTCAATCCACGCAGACCCATCAACTGGTCGGTTACCCGCTGAGATAATGTACCCGCTGTCTGGTCCTTGATATCGCTGTAAGACCCAATATATTTAAAAAGGTCACAAATTCATAAAAACGAACCGTAGCAGATGCTCAACACCGACTTCTTCCGCTTCTTCTGCCCCAATCTCACTTGGCACGTGTTCAAAAGTTTTAACCGGCGGAGTGCCATCCTGCAAAACAAATCGTATTCGCATTATTGAGATTTGTTACTATTTCGCCCCATTATGGCCTTGTATCAGTAAATTAAGTTAGGTTCCTAGGTTCCTCATAGATTAAGAAATACTTCAGTCCACACTGAAACAATACGCTGGGTAGAGCTAAGGATTACTTAACTTAAGAATATTATTCCGCTGGGCCCTATTACACGAAAGCTCAGAATCGGAAATCTGTGATAATTTGGCTGAGTAGTGCACATCAGCCGTATATCACCTGGTATTAACAGTATGATACTCAGCCAACTTATCACAGATTTCCGATTCTGAGCTTTCGAGAAATAGGGCCCTGGATAGTGGTTCAATCGACCACCTAATATTTATAGCCTTACAGTAAATAAATTAAGTCAACTTACATCATGAACCTCTTCAACCTCAATGTAGGCCTCGGTGGGGAGTCCCAAGTCCTTAGGCTCGGCCTCGATGATGACGAGGACAGGGTTGGGGGTGAACTTCTTCAGCTGTTCGTTGATGGCGATGTCATTCTGACGCAATTTTGGACCCGTATGGTACCAACCGATCACGCGTTCTTTCGCCGCCACCTATATTGAATATAGCAGAAATTATTTATTGCTGTCTCGCTCTGAACGATAATTCGATTACGCAATCATTTCTGCCTAGTCCCGAATTTCGGCCTTCCATATTGTGCAAAAAAACGCTTTCAACGGTAAATCGCTTACTGTAGTCAAAATATGCCGGTCCCCATTTAGTGATATAAACGATTAACACTGTTTAACACAAGATCCATTAACAAAAATAAATACAAACCTTGTGGAACATGCTGTACATATTCTCTAGATAGTCCATATCGAGGAACCAGGTGTCCGCGTCTTTGTCATCCTCGTCAAAGGGAACTGAAACGAGTGATATTGAATAATAACGCTACGAGTAAAAATGTTACTGTCAAAATTAATATATTATACTGAGGTCAGATGTGTGTGCAATATCATTAATGTCTTGTGGAAAACACATAATATGCGCGGTTTGTACAAATAGAGGGAATCTTCGAAGCAAATAGCTACTCCTTAGAGTAATATGGTAATATCCTTCCGAGACATCCAATATATCTTACAATTGTTTTTCAAATCATTACGCACAGCGAATAATATCACCTAACACTAATTCAAAATAACTAACGACTACTGTATATGTCTATACATAAAATAGCTCCATGCGCTACTGAGGCGTCCGCGTGTGTGAAATAATTCGCGGTAGGTTAAGACATAGTGGAAAGAAAAACTATCATTCAATCATAGCTCACTTCAAACTAGACGTACCGGCCCTAAATTTCAACTGGAGATGCACCTAGAGATAAGCTATTAGTAGGCCGATATCTCATCACTGGATGTATCACCGGTTAACATTTCAGGCTGGTACGTTATGTTTGAAGAGAGCTATGATTGAGTGTTAATTATTTCGGGCTACCGGAGTTTATCAAGATTACGCCCCGGGGCGATGACGAAAAAAAGCAGCTTTTTGGTGGTCACGTGAAATTCAAAATTACGCCCCGGGACTTAATTTCGCGAAATGGNGTATTGTGGAAATACTACTGTCAGCTACTATTTTCATGAAGTTAAGCAACCTGGAGCAGCGAAAACTGACCATATTTACGCTAATTCGCAATTAAATGCATTATTAGTCGCATATTTACTGATATAGCAATGAGAAAATTCCCAAAAAAAATTGCGCAGACAGTACTATTTTGTGCTATCGAACGAACACTTTTAACTCCGAAATTACGCCCCGGGGCGAAATATCGAGAAGGCTTTCAAATTTACGCCCCCGGGGCGTAAATTGGGGGGGGGCGTAATTTCGAGAAAATCCGGTACCCTGTACTTTGTATTGATGATAGGCGTTTGTAAAGCAAATAGAATCTCACCAGCGAAGCAGTTAGCGATGTCGAGTTCTTTGTTTTGCTTCATACTACCCAGGAGGACACCGACGACGCGCTTGACGCTCTGTGTCTTGCTAACTCGATTGAAGTGATCCACTACGCTCAGCAACACCAACGGATGAACCACAAGTTGNCCCAGGAGGACACCGACGACGCGCTTGACGCTCTGTGTCTTGCTAACTCGATTGAAGTGATCCACTACGCTCAGCAACACCAACGGATGAACCACAACCTGCAAATCAAGTTTGAAATTTATTCTACAAGTTAATACCATTTCCAATTTAGCGTGGACATTTTTATAATCACAGGGAACATGTACCCAGTCACATAGTATGGAAAGTTTTTTCTCTAAATAGAAACAGTACTTATATTAGAAATGATGTAGAACGAAATCATCTTCCCTAATACGAAGCGCTTCACTGTTTATTGATAGTTGTGCTGTCAACAGCTAAGAATAGGAATAAGAACATGGCAGTGTTTGTGAAAGATTCGTGTAGTCATCTTCGATTACAATTAAAAGCAATTTTCACCACATTTCTGCCATTTTTTATGTTCAGGTGACTATATAGTCGATAATTTGACAACTAAGAATGATTGCCCAGTTTTTACGGTATACCAATAACATTAGAGTCGCAATTAGAGCATGGCAGTATTTTATCTAAAAATGAATCATAATTTTGTGGTTTCAAACCTGAGCTGACTACTAATATCATGATGATAAACTTAGACACGTGTGGTTAAAGAGTGCATGATAACCCACCTCCTTCACCAGAGTTGGCATAAGAAAACTGAGCGCGAATTTTACTCTAAAATAACATTCCCGCACAATAATCGCAAGGAGCTTTTGTTCTAGTTTAAAATAATGCAAAAGAGTGAAAGCGTCTGACTACAGCCGTATCAGACATTACCACAGCACCCATATCAATATGCCTGTTTTTAAAAGAATATTTCGTGATTCAGCAAACAGTAAGCGATGCTCAACTAAAACGAATACTCTAGGCACGATTTAAACTTCAATACAGAAGTGGAGCACTCCTCATCCGCAACTCTCACTTTAATAAACAATTCAAACGCCGTAAAGATGCAAGATTGTTCTACCTTGGACACAGGAAGGTTAGTGTGAACTGTGCTCGAGCAATGCGGTTTTTTGTCCTTTTCCTTCTCCTTCTTCGCCTCCTCAGCGGGCTTCTTTTCTTGGCTAGACTCGGCGGCCGTCGGTTCGTTTTTGCGCGGCGCCATTTTTACTGACGATTAATAGTCTGTTTCTTCACGCTAGGTTCAGTCAAACTGTCTACAATAATTGAATTAAACTTGAAAAAGTCGAATACAACAATATCTTGATAAATAACCAAAGCTGAACTAATGTCTCAGCTAAGATTTTGCATAATAGAGCTAAAGGAGACATACACTTCAAATTTCTTATTTCGTACATTCGATTGCGATTATTAGACAACTTTCAGAATTATGTCACGAATCAATCATTAGATATGCTACCTAATACTAAGAAAACGATAATTTACGACAAAAGCGCAAAAGAGTACAGTTTGATTCGATTCAACCGCTACTTTTCTACTTTCATTTCGAAGTTTCGGCCGTCGAAGCGAGCGATGACATTTGCTGTTTACGTATACTGTAACATTGTCAGTGCAATAATCGTGCTAGGACCGAAAGAAAAAGGTATGTTTCCAGCATTGGATGTCGGATTTATGAAGTACCAAGAATTGTTTTGTCTCTCAACGGCACCGTTTCGACTACTAGGCAAGTCTTTCACTAATGTTTAGTGGATTGTAGAATAGTTATTATCGATACTGTCGTATCTTCTGTCTTTATAGCATATTTATCTTATCTGCAGATTCCTAAACGCCTTCTACCATTCCACATTCTTCCTCTATCCTCATATATAGGTAGAAGATCTCTGGCGCTTAGTGAATATCTCTTTCTTCATGTTCTGATACCCCAAAAGTACAAGGAACACGAATTAATGAAGAGTGCACTTTTAAACGATTAGTGCTTTTAATTATAACGTACACTTAAAAAGAAGCGGATAGGTGCTTTTTGATACGTTATCATGGTAACTATGTATTATGAATGGCTGTATAGCATGTAAAGCAGCGATAGAAAACGCATGCTCTCAATTCAAAACTTCTTAAATGAGAGCAAAATGTTTGGTTGAAGAGGGATTCGAACCCTCGCCCCCCGAAGAGGACTGCGACCTGAACGCAGCGCCTTGGACCGCTCGGCCATCCAACCATTGTATTCAGGGGGCGCAAGTATTCAATAAGTTCTACGATGGAAATGAGATATTGCTGTGCAGAGAGTGTTTGCTGTGAGAGATATTTTTGATTTGATGTGCGTAAAATATGTTTTCATTTTGCGTTAATTATTACTGGTGACATTGATTGTCAAATTTTTTCATCCCAGTGCTCCATCATCAACTTGACTTTTCAATAAATCCTATAGCGACGCGGATTTTCAGTATCAAATGGTCCTGTAGTTGGTCGAAAATGTACCTCATCACCTTTTTACTAGAGGTGGAACCTTAGGGTCTTCAAGTCATCTTATTTACTTGGAGGTGAGGGAACTGATCTCGAAAATTGCGGAAAAGCAGTACTTTATTCACTGTTCATCGAAATTCTTGCACTGCTCTCTTCTGTAAACTAATAGTAATCATCGTACTAGTCACCGAGCAATGTCAAACATACCGAACCTGTGATATCTGAATTCAAATTAGCCTATGTGACCGAATTGAGCCCTTCTCTTAAAAAATGAAAATATACAGTGGTTATCTTTGTTCGATAAATTCTGTTGCTGTGATTATAAGCCAATGCTACTTTTCTATATCGTGGTAGCACAATTCGAACTGAACCACCGGAGTGAGCTCCATTCGGTCATACATTGTATACACTCAGCCTGTTTATCCCAAAGAGGAAATAGTTGCTTCCTTGATTAAAGACCACGCGGTTACAACTAAGAATGCTGAGTTCACAAAGAAACACACGATACGAATCTACTACAAATTCTGCATATCACGAAAATCGACCACGATTTGTTCTTTTGTTCGTTCGTCGACAACTTTTTCCCAGTAGCTCGACTTGGCCGTAAGTGACATGCCCAACGGCGCCCCGAAGGAGACTGTCTTAAACGGCATTACGCCTTTGTCCATGATTATTTGCACCAGCTTTAATTCAACTGCTGTTCCAAGTCCTTTACCTCGGAATTCCGGCACCGTATAAAGATGGTTCATCGCACCTGAAATTTTTTGCACTAACGATGCGATTTTTTGAAAACTGGGAAATTCATAAATTTTTATGGTTTTAGGCCAAACGATGTACTTTCACTCGGTACGACTTCATTTAGGTATGATCAATAAATAGTGTCAGAGACGTTTTTAGTGATGAAGAAGAGATTTGTACCAAAATAAAAGTCTTCTTATGCGTATTATATAGAAAGTAAATAAACATTAATAATGTGTCTTCATTTTCTTTTCAAGAATTATTTTAGATCTGTCATAATGAAAATGAAATAACATCAGCATTTGTGGTTTGCTGTTTTAAGATATATATTCTTGGCATCCTATAAATCAGAATATTTAGTTATAAAGCTATGGTACCAGTATGATGCATCATTTCAAATGCGACGAGCTGTCCGTCGTATTTCACTCCGATGGATGGCAAGTGCTCGAGTTTCGTTTTAACGTTAGCCGCTTCGGTTTTAGTAGCATACGGCCAAGTGCTGCTGACGAATTGATAATCTGTCTCTGGATTCAGCTGACAGAAGGTGAAGCTGCAAAGTAGTCAGCAAGTAGTGTGCGATACTTTATTGCTAAAGTCACAGGCTTAAGTAGTTGATGATGTCATTTTTGGTTTCTTTGCGTGGCGACAGTTGAATCAAATTGTGAGAAAGACAAAATACCCTTCGGGAAGCTTGATGTCCAGTTTTCTTATTTCTTCTTGCTTCTCCACTGGGATATAGAACGCGTAGCAAGGAATGCGCTTCGAAGATACATTGAATTTCTTTGATAAAACATTGCCGATATGAGTGCTGATATCGTAGTCCATGTGGAAGATGTGGAAATCATCAAATTTCCCCTGCACGTCTTTCAAAAAATCGTCTGACTGTTCAAGAAGCGCATCAACATCGGCCATTTCTCCATCGTTGATTATATGCAGAGCGATCCAGGTTCTGAAAAATCGTCTTTCTTTCTGACGGCTAAGTTAGAGGCTTTATCAACAGAATGTGAAGCAGAGGTTCTTAGGCCGTGTTCAGCAATTTAAGCATAAGTAATCTTTTATTATCTGAATGTTAAGGAGCATTCAAAGTTCTCTCCAAATTTTTGTTTCACGCCTGGATCTGGTATGCAAGGGTTTAAACTAGCCAAAATCAAAAGATTTTAAAACTTCCATCTCTGCAATAGCGCGCTATAGTGTGGCATCAAACGCAAGACTCAAAAACACTCAATCTAATCCCAATTTGCATTATCAGCCTCTGACATTCAGTATTTTATCCACAACGGCTTTTTGACTTCAAATTTTTGAATGCACTTTAATCAAATTTAATACCAAGTTATACAACCTTGTGTATGTTTGGCGCAAAATTGTCAGCAGCGCTTTGGGATTCGGCCACGGATGAGCGTATACTTCCAAGACGGCGTCTGGATTAGGAATTTCATTGCGAAATTTCACATGAATCTTTAGATCCAATTGCCGCGGTCCATTCAAATAAGGCAGCAATTCCAGTAGTTCCGCATTAGTCTTGAAGGCGCGCATCTTTTGGTTTAAATAATTTTGCCAAAAAAGATTTATAACACATCATGTTGATACATTTTTCCCAATCGAAATGTACAGTAATTATCTGTTGTCTTTTGCAACAGTTTGACTCATGAAAAACGAAACCAGTTTGAAACTTTATTCAAAATAAAATACGCATTATAGGAGCACTTATTATATAAAATTGTACAGAAACGCAGATTAATTGCAAATTAGAGTAAGCGTAAAGTTGCAGGATGCTAACATTTGGGCGACTGATTTTATCAAGTGCTAGAATGCAACCCTTCATTTTGTGTGATATGCCCATACTCGTAAGTTCAAACATTCTTTGTAACAAACATTGTAATTGAATAGGTTTTTCAATCATGGGGTTGCATGCTTTGGAGATACATATCACCGATCTGTTTTTTCTCGGAGTTATTTGACAGAAGCAGCCGAGGCCGAAGCTAAAGCCTGAGCCGAGTCTCCTCTAGCCTCTCCCAAAGTGTTTCGGATGGCTAAAGCCGCCGCGGCATGCACTGCGGTCCAAGCACGGGCTCGTAATCCTCTGCGCTTGAAAAAAGGACTCGACACCACTGCTGCAACTAACTTCAAATCTTAATTACTCAGTAGAGTATATAGAAATATTTATTTTTTACCATAGAGAGTTATTTAGTAATCCTATCCGTTCTACAAACCAAGTAGCAAAGTTAGGAACTTTTGCAACTTGTGCAAGTTGCAGTAATGCTCAGCACTGGCCAGCCCCATTTACAACAAATTACTGAAATTTCGAAAGTTGCACTATGAAACGATGAGGGCTAAATGTACCAAGTATCTTATTTCAAGTTTACGCTCCAATCCAGCTTGGTATTAGTCGTGACAAAGTATTTGAACATCAGTGTTTTCTAGTAATCAGATGATTATCCACTACCAATGGTTCATTTGTTTCATCAATGTAAATTTTCCTCCAAAATTTCGACTTCTCCACCATCGCCATAGCGACAGCGTTCTCAATCGCCACACATTTGAAAGGTGTAATGCCCATTTCAATTAATTTTTGTGTTAGTTTAAATTCGACAGCAGTGCCCAACCCTTTGCCTCTGAATTCAGGCATTGTAAAGAGGTGATTTAGTGCACCTGAAGTGAAACAGAATTTATTTTTTTATTAGAAACAGCGTTCAATGTTCGGCTAAATTTTGAAAAAATCAAGTCATTCATCGCGACATAAAACAAGTTAGATGTAAGAGAGATGTAATTTGTAGTCATTATTTTATCTAAATTCGACATTGGGTGCCATCGCATTCGCTCTAACACATTGTACAAATACTTTTATAGTTGATATTATGTTTCCACTGTTGCAGATTTTGCTAGGTCACAAGGATCCTTATTGAATGGGATAGGTCATTTGCATTCTCAAAATTTTCCAGATTAAATGGTGCTTACAGTAAAAGTATGAAATGAGAATTTTCAACAATGAACAATACGTCTGATATTCGTCCAGAAGCAGTTTTAAATAATTTAAAATCTCTTCCTGGAGGTATTTGTAATTTTGGTTCGCAAAAACCTACTTTGAAATCGAAAATTTATTAGCGAGACGTGTAATCTCTTTACTCTGTGCCCGACTGTTAGGGAAACTCTGTCACAGTATTGTAAACAATAGTAATCTTACTCTATGACCAACCTGTGTGGTGCATCATCTCAAAAGCGACCAACTCTTCTTCATACTTTATCCCAGCTGATGGATAGTGTGAAAGTTTTGACTTCGTATTAAGCAGATCTGTCTTAGAAGCGTGCTCCCATGTGCTGCTAACCAACTCACAATCTTTATCAGGATCAATATCGCAAAAGTCGAATCCAATAGGAAGCGAAACAGTTTTGTTCGCCAATTCAGTCTGAGCCGCTTCTGGGATGTAAAATGCATGACAGGGCAGTTGAGGCGCTGTGACGTGGAAGTCATCAGATAAAGCTGAACACAAATGAGAGCTGATGGCGAAGTCAGTGTGAAAGATCATAAGTTGCTCGAATTCGAGTAAAAGATGCCGAGTCTGTTGTAATAACTCGTCAATGTTCTCGAGTACTCCGCCATTCAACAGGTAGAACGAAACAAATGGTCTGAAAGTAATTGCCAAACATTCAAATATGAAAATCGCTGCAAGTCGAAATTGGCGATACGAATATTTGAGTATTTGCAGTAAAGGCTGTGCATTATTTGGGCGAAAATGAAATTTGCGATATTACAAAATGCAGGTAACTAAAACAGATAGTATGTAATGTAGTCATGATTTGTAGCGTAAATTTACTGTTTCATTTCATGTTAATGTAGCAATGTTTCAGCTAGATTTTTTTATTCTTTTAGTAATTGTAATTGTAATGCTCTTCTTCATAAGCATCAAGTAAAGTTAACAGTAATTTCAAAGCAATTTGGGCTGCGGTTAGTCATCTCCAATAGGTTAATTGCTATAAATGAAAACGTGTTTTACCTGGTAAATGTTTGTTGAAGGATGGTCATTAGTGCTTTTGGCTGCGGCCATCTGTCAGCATAAACTTTCAATTGCGCAAAGGGATTTCTAATTTTGGCGCAAAACATGAGCTCAATATTTAAATCCATCAGACGAAGGTCATTCACGCATAAAGATCCAGCCAATTCAAGAAGCTCCGGGTTAGTTTTGAATGAAAGATAGACCATACTTGTTGAGGTAATAGAGTCCTAAATGTATAGCGAAAGAGTACAACGATGTCACTGACAAGAAAGTGATAATAATATATATTTCCAAGTTAGGAATGCATCAATTTGATATCATCAGAATGACGCCGCATTTCGTCATAATTCTCTCATAAACACTAAAGTCAACTATCGCAATGATGCTATGCAAATGCAATCTTGTTACTCAAACCAGCTTAAAAATTTATTCGATATATTAAATAGCTGGAGATTTTAGGATGTATCGTGAAAACGAAAATAAATCTTACACCGCAATCATTCAGCAATGTCGGCGCTGGGCCACAGATGACAGCAAACCGACTCAGAGTTTAATCGAATGCAGCACGAAAATCTTTGGGTGTGTGTGTGTGACGTTGTAAAACTGGTTCTCGGGTTCGATTTTGACCGTTCTTTGCCCTTTGCTGCTAGTAACACACATTTATAGCAAAACGCTGCAACTACAGTTATTGGCCATAAAATGCTGTCTTTACCCTCAGGAGCTACAGTTGATAAAGGCAACATCAGCCAGCAAGCCAACTGCTTACCATGCGCCGATATTGGTGTATTTAAGTGCATAGCCAAGTTATTTGGACGTTAGGATAAGCAACACGCAGTACAAGTTATTCTGTGCACATTTTTGAATATCTTGACAACACATTTACGGAAAAGTGAATTGCTTTGTCGTGGCGTATGTTACTGCAATACAAACCGAAACAGTTATTGGTATCGTGCTGCCGTGTTAGTGTGCGTCCTTGTTGCTCTATAATGTTTCTTTAATTGTAATCCAGTTTTTCGCCGGCGCAGCTGTGCTGGTCTGCGGTCTTGCTGGCGCAATAAGTAAGCACTTCAATGATACATTTTCGATGCTCGAGCAGTTACGTCGATACTCAGCTATGTAATCATCGATTGACAGGAAATTTCTTGGTAATAATTCCTCCTTTTGAAGTTGGGAGATGAGAGGATGACTACTTTCGCCCGCCCCTTCCGCACCAGGGGGAAAATGTCAAATTGTTTCGCTCTCACGAACAAGCTCGTTCAACTGTGATATCTGCGCCACAACAAAACTGTTATCAAATTATTGTATTTACAGCTCGGTGTAAAATTGTCCAGTTTATATTCCTCGCTAATATGCAGTGGATTTCATGACTAATGATATCGTGCGGAAGCTAAAATTTCGTGATAGGCTTCTCTGGGATTTAGTCATGTTACGACAATGCAATAATGTATGAATTAAGAATGGAGAAGCAAGGGCCGAGGAAAAGCATAAACGACAAACTACACTCCATTTATGGAATTTCCTATAATGAAAAGAATAGAATTGTTAGAGTGTATGGAAGATGTGGATTATACAAGCGCAACATGGTAATTGAAAAATTATGTGATACGGGCAATTAGGTTGACTTGAGCGCGCAAAAGCAATTTGAGCCAGTACTTAGTCTATCTTTGATTGTGCGTCCTAGACTGGATGAAACTATATAGGACAATAGAAGCAGAATTTATGATCAACGATGGTTAGGATTTAGCATATAATTTTAGTTCATTATATTTGCCAATATTATGAACGAAGAAATGTAACAATAGTCTCTCAAATTGTAGTAAACAATACATGAGGCCGTTAAACGTGCGCACCGGTTTTCAGCTAGGATTATTCACAAATGTACCAAAAAGGAGTGACGCACGCCCCAATGATCTATGACCAACATCATGTATAACTGTTTTTCTGCTAAATGTTCGATTCATCTGTAAAATATTGCTACTGAATTGGCACTTTTCATGAAGCATTAGTCAAATAGGCGTTTTAAATAGGAAATTGTTTTCATTATACAGGAGTAAGAAATGCGCTCATTCAGGTCTGCATCAGTGCACGAAATGTACGCATTGCGGCATGATTAGCTATAATAGTCAAAATAACGCATGCATAAAAAGAGGCTGTTATTACCAATTGGGCAGTCTATTTGCATTCACCTACAACAGAAGTCGACTGAGTTCAAATCAAGAAATGAAGTCAACTATTCTGATTGTGTGCCTGCTTCTAAACGCTGCGCTCAGCTTTGCGGCTGATTTTTCTGATGATGGCGATCTGAGTAAGCTTGCTATCGTCTCTTTTATTTGTTTCAGACACAAACTTCATGTCCTAGGGTTGATATTGATTGCGCATCGATGGACACCTTTTCTAATAATTTCATGCATATGCTCAGTACTAAACGATGGTAGTGACAATGATAATGGCCAGTATTATAAAAGTTTCCTTACGCTAATTTATTTTTAGTGATATACCAAGTGCTATGCTTTATAATAAATGAAAATATTTCTTAGCTCATGAAAAAAATTAGGACAGAATTATGAGGGTGATCCTGTAAATACCTGATCTGAAATGAGACACAATGAACGTTTTTTTCAGATTGCGCACGATCGCTGCTCCCTTGGGCTACGGACAACTTGACTGGTGCTCAAGTACACATTGATGTGATTGCTAACCACCACAAGGAGGTTTTCACGTGCGCCGAGGGCCAGGTTAAGCTTATTTGTCATATAGAAAGGGGAGAAGGGGTGGGGGGGGTAGACGCGGGTTGGCGGTTGCGGGTGCATTATATTTCTGTAGGCTTTGGTACTATAAAATCTTCAATCCTATTTCTATGCAAAAAGCTGTAATATTTTCATGAATGGCTAAAACTTTTTCGCCTTTTCAGACTGAGAGAATCGGTTTGTGTACCAGGCCTGCGGGGAAGTTTTGAATATGAAATGTTTTTACTTCAATTTTAATTGATGATGATTAGAATATGCACAAGGAATGTATCTCCTTTAAACTTAAAAGATTCTTATCTGAACAAGTAATTTTTTAGAAGATGATTGATAAAGATGGTCAAGAAGTTGACATTCCTTTTGAACTGACCTGCACTGATGGAGTGTTCACATCGAACGGACCCCCAGTCAGTGCAGACTTTGTCTACCTGCAATGCGTCGACTTATGATCTATTCAGTAAGTGGTTTATGTGATGTGCAAATAGAGTGGCTGGAGGGGCAAGCATAGACGAATATTTCCGTCGGGCAGTATCATTAAAAAATTTCATGTAGAACACAGAATGTTGGATACAATAAAACACTTTCGAACAAGTGACATCATATCAAGGGGGTATATTAAAGGTGTGTGCAAATTTCGGGGGTTGTGCAACGCTCATAGCCAGGAATGGCAGTTTGCACTAGTAACTGCTTCCTCATGGCCCCATACCACTAAACTTCAGCCGCATATTTTTCGCTCGGCTGACTGAGTCTCATGTTTAGCCAAATCCCTGAAACACGGATCGCTTTATAAGGGATATGAGGCGCAACTTGCAGAGAATAAATATCAGAGTTGAATCTTCTGTTTGAAAAATGTTTGTCAGACTTTTAGAAAGGTTTCACAAATTAATTATCAAAATTTTGCCCTAATATATCAACTGTACAATCTTACTCTTTTTCAGGCAATTACGCGCTTGCGTCTGGGATAAGATTCATCGATTCTTCCAACCTTTTTTGGCAACAGCATAACAACCGGCTTCGTTTGTATCTGCAGAAGCCTGTATCAAAATTCTCACTATTTATCTGTAACTGATGCGCCCTCTTGTATTATCGGTATATTCGTAATAAAAATATAATGCTATACAGAATATTTGTTTTGCTGTGCATTTTTCGCATGAAGCTGAGGATATTCTAAAAACTGAGCATAACTCACACTAATAATTTTTCAGTCTGAGTTTCTGCTCAAATCAGAAACGGCAATAAATCACTGATATACAGCGAACTGATCAAGCAGCACAGTTAACAAAGAACATTATTAGCAATTCCTAAAGTACAGTTTATAATAAGTTTTACTTCGAAAAATGTATACTTGTTTCTGCTTCAATTCTGCGAATAGTTTCACGCAGCACCTCATTTCAAGAAACAACTTCTTCAAAGAAAGATAAATTAGAAAGGTGTCACTTCACACAATGCTTCTTTATCTCAAGTAGAAACAAAAGTCAAACATCGCTGTCTTCAAATATGAGCGCATTTCAGTGGGCATATCACTATAATTAGTACGGTGAAATTTAGACTAGAATCTATTTCAATCATGCAGACAGGAGAACAGCTGACAGCGTAAATTCTATGTCGTGCGAGAGATTACTTATTAATAGATCTTGACAATAATTATGTAGTAAAGGTTATCACGTAGGAAGCACGCATTCGGATTCGTTCCTTTGAAGACATTTCCGTTCGTTAGCGTTTGCCAGTCAAGTCCCTGAGTACCGTACGCGACTTTCTGCCCGTGCACCAACCAATATCCCGGGTAGTGAGCGCGGCCAATCTAAAATTTATAATATTGTAAAAGTACGACTAAAACTAAGACTGAAACTTTCAACTAAAAAAAATTTGTGTTAACATTAAAGGACAGGACATTAATCTAATTCCGTCAAGTTTTCAAAGAAAAGCCATAAATGGATATAAAAAAGTTTATGTTTTGGGCAATTTGGTATGACCCTAATGGCGTTTCTTTTAGAAAAAAACGTAACGAAGATTCTGCCAATTGTGCAAGACCTACTTTAACTGAAAAAATAAAGATAATAAATTTTGGAATTCATTTCACAAAGATTATGTGTGAGAGATGAACAAGACAAGCCGCACTTCTGAGACAAAGTCAAGTACGACCAAAAATAAAATTTAGTCAGTTTTCTAAGATACAAACGGCTGTGCCATATGAAAATTAGTCCCTAAAATTTGCAGTTACTTTTACTGTCAAC